>JAULBM010302566.1:0-14694 GCA_032357055.1 Geukensia granosissima
GAAGTCAAAGATTCAAATATAGCGAAAGAAGCACTCAAATCCAAACAAATCGAAATGGGAAGCCAAATCCGACGGCAACGACCACTACTAAGTGCATTACTTTTCAAGGCCTTTCCGTACTTTCAGTGTTACATAATTTTAGCAAATGCAGCAAATTTCTTTATAACATTGTTAGATAAATTTCACGTCAGACAAGTCTGACAACTGGGCTGGTGAATTCCCCCGGGGACCAATGTTCCACCAGCAGAGGTATCGACCCAGTGGTTTTAAAATTCAAAATGACCAATATTTAAGAAATATAGAAAAATTAGGTAATAACTATGCTATATGTACATTACAAGGAGTAACCTCTCATCAGTAGCATTAGAACCGAAACACAGGAAGTCATAGATTCAAATAAATCGAAATGGGAAGCCAAATCCGATGGCAGGGACCACTACTTAGTGCCTAACTTTTCAAGGCCTTTCCGTATTTTTAGTGTTTCAGAAATTACTCTGCGACACTCATTCCAGTCAATTTTTGAAGGAGAACGTTATTTACGCTCTTATCGTAAAAAGTTTATAACTTCTCGGTCTTCAACGATGTTAAAGTCTTCGGTAATAATACGGCCATAAGGTTCATATCTAAATTTTGATATGTCATAGTCTGTTGTGCTTTAATTTAATTTATCCAGCAAAATTTTGATGGGGGTCATAGAATAACTTTGGACTCTTTAAATTTATGTCAAAACAATGCAATACTAGAAACATTCTTTAAAGACCTACTCGGAATTTGTTTAGTGTTTGGTTATTGATAATAAAATAATTAACAGCAGTAAATGTGTAATTAATTACCAACGAAAAACACTAAATATAAACGTAGAGAAGCATACTATAAAAATGATTAAATGACTAATGTTACCTGTGATTGTTGGTTTTTGATGAGTCGCTTTGTTGAGTTTAAGTTACATTTACAGTTGCAAATGTACGACTCGGTCAAAATTCCTGCACTTATTGAAAATACCCAAAGATGATTTAACCCCATTTATTCTTAATATATGTTTTGTATCGGTAATGGAAGATAACGACAACGGAAATAAAATATGTAACAATATGTCACTAGTTTATTGTTTAAAGGGGGCAAAAATGAAATATAGCCTGTTATTTTAAGATTTGTGTGGTTTGAACTTTCGTTTACAAGCTCCGACGAACATTTTTACTACACATTCCATTGACAATTAAAATAAAAAATCTGAACAGGCGAATACTTTTTCAGAAACATCTTCCACCATGACGTCACGATGTCAGGTTTATTTATATATCTTGATCACGATCAGCGTGTTGGAATTGTTAATAAAAAGGCGAATAAAGAAATGTTTTAAAACAGTACCAAATATGGCTTTTAAACGGAAACAAAAAAATGAAAGGACGTCACACAAATACTCTGAATCTGAAGCCATTTTAGTTCCTTTTTAAATGAAAAGATAAGATACGGAAACATGGATTTCCTTATTTTTTATATAATCCCAGATTAACTCAGATAATCTTAGTTTAAGTCAGCTTATGTAAAATAATTCAGTTAATTCCCGTTTAATTTCAGAATTCCTGTTTTGAGTTATTATTACTAGAATAAGGTAATTAAAGTGGTTATACATGTACGACGTGCCATATAAAGAACGTCATCTTTTAGCACGATGAACTTGACGAAATAATATATTTTATGATAATGCATTTAGAATATTCATGTGATTTGATGCACGATGTCGTGCAAGCAATATGTTTGGTAGAAATTAGAAATAAGTCTATTTACATCATGTCTTCGAGAATCCGAAAATCAAATTGTGTTATTAGTGATATTGATTTATTGTATAATAATTCATCTTATAACATATATAATAGTAATAAGTTATTTTCTGCATGTCAAATTTGGAACAAATATCACTAGAGTTATTATGCCCTCAGGGCTGGTTTGGATTTTACATTGTAAATCCATATCAGCCCAGGACCGATATGGATTTTACGTAGTAACTTGCATGCTGCCGGATGTCATTATGACGTCGCGTTTATGGCAGTTTTCAGGTGAACCACCAGGCTGTGATCAATACTACAAAATGTATCTATTTTATTTTGTTTCAAGTTGAAGAAAATTAATGCATTAATCAAAACAAATTATGGACAAAATATGAAAAAAATAGATCATTACATGTCCCTTTCCATATCAACCCTGGTATCAACCCTCGAGGCCGATATTGGGAGCTCAGGATGATACCCGAGATGATATGGAAATAGGCAGGTAATAATCTATAATTAGCTTACAATTGGTTTAATCATTTCTTATTTGTGATTTGATGATTAATTATAACATCTTTTTTAAATGATACTCATCATTAAGGTAATGATTTTGCTATAAAACATTAATGTATATTTATTGAGGATTTTTGTCAGAAATTTAAAAGAAATATTATATTTAAAATAAAATGCTTCACAGAAAATCAAGAGTGGCGGAAAAGAGTAATAATTCGCGAAAAAGTACAGTTTTGTCAAACACAGAAATAACTTTATGCCATGTAAAGTTATTGCCTTTCTGTTCGCTGTATACCCAAATAACTTTGAAAATTATCAGAACAAATATCATACGAATAAATTGTGTAATATTTGTGTAAACAGTCTAATATCTGTGCGAAATTCCTTTCTTAGTTGCAAAAGCCATTTAACTTTTGTCGAGGATGTCGCTGGGGTAATAGTTTGGAGAGAAAAAACATAGAGACACAAATCCAAGTCGCCCACCCCTTCGATGAAATCTTGAATTGTACAAGGAACAGAAACTCTTTATACATTGTTGACAAAAATAACAAAGCTTTCTTTTCCTACTTATTTACATTTAGAATTAATTGACTCCTACATGTATATATTTTTACTTATTATTCGTGGATTGTAAAGCCCTTTTAAAGCTAGGAATATATTTTGGTACAAACTTGAAACAACGGGAGAAGTGTCAAGCAAAGCGAACCAATTGTATTGAAAACATAAGGAATAAGCAGACTGCCAATTAAATAATTAAATTATGTTAAAGCCGTTCTCGACAGAATGGCTTGAGTGAAGCTTTGAAAATTAAAAAAAATGTGAAACATAATTTTTTTTCATTTATAAATGTCAAACTCAAAAACAGTATATACAAAATGGTTTTCATATTTAAAAATCTGGCCCTGAAACAAATAGTACCCCTTCCAAAATCATAAAAATTCTTTGTCAGAGCAATATAATTGTTTCAAAAAATTTCTAGCATATTTATGCACTTTTGTCATTACTCAATCGCGTAATCTAAAATCTTGACAGTTTAAACAATAGTCCTGAATGTTGATAAAATATAAAACTACACGAAGAACAAAAACTTTAAAAATAGGAAGAAAAAATCAATACAAAATCAAATATTATTGCTATAAATATTGATAACGACCAACCTGGCGGGTATAAATATCTTTTTGAGACATGAACTTTTTTCTTTCTAATGCACCTAAGGTTTTTCTCTCTTTTAGGGCCAATTTTGCTCACTTTAATTTCCCAAAGGGATGTATGGGCTATTGACCTCACTTTGCGTTCGTCGTCCAAATGTTTGTGAAAAAGTCAAACTCTGCTGAAGAAACTCCTTCAGTCTAAATGCTCCGTGTGACAGATACGAAGTGCATAGTATACAGAGACAAAACACCTTAAAAACAAAAAAACAAAGAAATAGGAAACACGGAAACACAAAGAACAAAATCTTGTAATACACAAACTAATAGTAAAAAAGAAGTACGTAAGGGTTCACTGGAACGGTAAACATCCTCTCTCCCGCGCGGCCTCTTTCATAAAATCCTTTAACTTAGCGTTAACGTCATTCCGAGAAGAGGCCAACATATTTTTCTCAATTTGTTTGCCGATAACAAGTCTGGAGATATCGTCGGGATCAAGAAAATCAGACATGATGGCAACCATATAAGGGACAAAATTTGCTGAATGGGTAATACCGCTATATGTTTTATGCAAAAGGGATATAAAGGATGGACACATATTTTACCATATTTTCGAAAATCGCAAATTTAACAGACCTGTTTGAATGCCTCAAATCAAGGTCCCTTTCCTCTTGCAATAGCATCAAAACATTTGATTTTTCCACCCTGTATACTGCTATCACATTCAAAACTTAAATAAAAATTGTGAGCCTTGGTTCTCCGTTGTTGTGTTAAAAAAGATGGCAAACGCAGATACAAATATTTGGTTCTAGGGTGGGACAAACCTTATTTTGTTGTTAACCACTCTGATTCTAACAAAAGTACTCAGAAGATGACATGTGCGGAATGCTAGATTTCTTGATTGACAACGTTTGGCAGACGTGTGTTTCAACAGACTGACGGCATTTCAATGGGGACAAACTGTGTACCCCTTCTCGCAGTTTTATTCTTTTATTCGTATGAAGCTGACTTCATGCAGAGCCTCCTACAGAGAAAAGAAAAGTTGGCTCAATATTTTGGTTTCACGTTCCGCTATATAGATGATGTCCTTTCACTGAGTAACTCTAAATTAATGCCATTGAACTTGAAATCAAAGATTCGACAAAAACAGGAACGTCTGCTTCAAACCTAGACTTACAAGTAGAAAGTGACAGCAAGGGCGCGTTAAGAACAAAACTGTACGACAAGAGAGACGACTGTGATTTTCCGATTGTAAATTTTCCTTTCATGTCTAGCAACATTCCAGCTGCACCGGTTTACGGAGTGTAAATTTCTCAGTGGATACGCTACTCCAGGGCTTTTGCTTCCTGTCAGATTTTTATTGATAGAGGGTTGCAGCTGACAAGTAGGCTACTGACCCAAGTGTTTCACAGGATATCATTAAAGTCATCCCTTCGGAAGTTTTTCGGTCGCCATCATGATTTGGTTGGCCGGTACGAAATATTCATTTCACAAATGACAATGGATATCTTCAAATGTCGTGAATACAAATTAACACTTTCATCTTGTCAACACTTGTCTTAAAAATCTTAATAACTCCCTATAAAAATAAGAAGATGTTGTAGGACTATTGGACATTTATCCAAAATGTATAAATTACATACTTCTGTATGTTACCATAAGGCCTTTACAATGCATAAACATCGACAAGCTGTAAAAGGTCACAAAAATAAAATGTTATGACATATAAATTTAATAATAATTGCATATAAATGTAAAACGAGTAACTGTACAACATAAAGGCGACGTCCCCTGGACTTCAAGTTCGTGGTTTGGTACATGGACATAATGTATTTTGAGAGGGTAAACACGTTTGTGCGCGCCTACTCTCCATTCTGGCACAGTGGTGTGACAAAACGACATAAAACAAACCTTTTACAAAATTAAACACAGATCACAGACAAAGCGATTACATTATGTATTGATGTCGCAATACGCAATAATACTCGCTGTTTTTGACACCATCTGTTAAATATTCACTCTAAATTAGTTAATTGGCATACGAGTGAAAATATTTCTTTTAATGCAATAAGAAATATTAAACTCCATCCTTACGAGACGACACCCAATCGACATGTTGTTTTTTTAATTCAAACTCAAATCTTCATAAAAAGGACAGATAGTAGCTAATAATCTCTAAATCAACCGCTCATATGTCAAAAGCGTGTCCATCTAGAATAGAATGTTGATTCAGGATATTATTTAGTTTAGTGTACTATTCATTGGTGTTTCTTTTAAGTTCAAACCACAATTCCTATACCAAATTGGTATTTTTTTTTACTGGATCGTCCATTTTTTACGGTTCCAATAATAATAAAGTCAATATACAAAATAAAAGTAGTTTTATTTACAAAAAATGCGAAAATACATAATAACAATAAATAAATAAATAAATATGAGATATATGATTTGGTTCGGTTGAAACACAATGGCAGTCTTTGATTGTTTAAATGAAATATTTTGTCTGATTAAGGGAAGCTGCATATATCAATAATAAAATTCACAACATTTTACATGCAACATAAAATTTGGTAAACATGAAATATAAATCACAATTTCAGAATTAGAATATAGCAAGACATCATGGCACAACCAATCAATACAACGTTAAAGACTAAAACAAAATCAATGAATCTTTTCTTAATCATATAAGCTTAATATGACCTTAATATTCACAAAAAGTGACTGTTAAATATTTGGTTCTAATGCTAATTACTGTATTTTTGATGTACATCATTTGCATTTTTTACAACTTAATAATTACCTGCATAATTATGATGAGTGTATTTTTCTTGACGTTTTAATAATCCTGATCTTTAATTTTGTATATCTAAAATAATTAATTGATAGAAGGGTATTTAGGCTACATCTAAATTTATTATTACTCAAGACAAAAGAATGTACACGGTTAATATTGTAATGTAAACAAACTTTTTTCATGTTGTGATAAACCCCCCAAAATCATAATACCAAATATTAATGACATAACATAAACCACAATTTGTTCACAAAGGACTAATATACACAATTAAATAAATACGTATGGAAACATTTACAGTGAATTATATAAACACGTGGATAAAAAACCCAAAAACTAAAACAAAACAAAATAACAGCAAGATATGTGTAAATATGTATGTGCTAATTATTAGCTACACCCCACCGAATAATACATTCAGTCTCTAAGTTTCTTATGCCCACAGTGGTATAGTCAACACAAACGGTCTCCAATATTCACAACAATGCAAAAGGACAAAATTTATGACAATTGTCTAAAAAACATCAATATATCATCGTAAATTAAAATTTTCACAAAATACTTAAAATTAACCATGCAATAAAAACAACAAATTAGTACATCACAACATCTACTTAAAACAATCAAGATAAAGTTTACAATACAGGATAACAATTAAAACGATGTTATTAATATTGGATGGATTTCAGATGAATATGCTTCTTCCACATAATAGCCATTTTACGTCCTGGTCAATATCACAATTTACCTTTCAGGATTTCACGACTTCCCGATGTAATCTTTTTAAGCGATGTCCTTGTATGAAGGTTTTAACCGGAAAATTTGCCATATTTAACAACATCTAAGACAGATCTTCCAAATGTTTTCATATCTCTCAAAAGGATATAATCCCATCTATAGAATTCGGAAAGGGAAAATGTTTGATAGTCTTTACTGATTAAAGTTCTATCCAGATTTCTGATTGGCTGATATCCTGAGGTGTCTTCCAATAGCAAAAATTCGCACAATATGTCAGTTAGAGAAACCAGTATCCCATTGGATAAATCGTGTAGTGTCTTGGATATTTCAAACTTCTTGAAATGTTCCATTAGCACATAAATCTTTGATATCTTTAAATAATTTTCTTTATTCACTTCTGGATTCTTTAATAAAAATAAAGGCATATGTTTAATCATAAAATATATTGTATTGACCATGAAGACCATTTAAGTAGAACAATATTGTATCAGTAAATTAGGCTATGTTATTAAGTGTTTACGTTAATTTTATTTCGTGATACAATCATTTGCTTCAATTGTAATGTCTTCAAATGCATATCAAAAATCTAAATGTGACAAATTAACAGTTTGTTTGTTGGTTGTTTAAACTACAAATTAACTGAATTTGTACTAAAAAAGAGGTGTACCTGTGTTGTAGGGATCACACAGTCCGTGGGGAACGCTTGTACTTTAGTTGCACTGTCTAACATTTTAATTACATCCACGTCAACTATTAAATCGTCCCTCTGAAACAAATAATGATCATGTATTGATAAGAAAATGGACATGCTACTGAGCAAAACAAAGAAGGCTCAATACTTGCTGTAAAACGGAACAATATGATTGAAATTACGACCAAATATAGGGTCGATCAGTTTTAACATGTATTTATGAACTACTTTTTCCGCAAAATTTATACCTTAGCCAAAACATTCTAAAATAAAACAAGTAATATAGCATATAAATAACATGATATTGTGGTAATTGAAATAATTTCTGGTAAACTCACTAGAAATGACAATGCTTCATCAGTTCTCAATAAGAACAAAGTTACTTTTCTGGTCAGTCTTTGAACAACTTCTTCTGTGTCAACGATGGTGGTGGGGGCTATAAAATCAGCACTAGAGGGTGTACTACCGGCGCATGGATTTATCCATGGTTCAAAGATTTCTACTGGAGCTCCTAACGTTAAACTGCACAGGATTTCAGCCAAGATTAAATCTGTAAGCAAACATAAAGTTGAATTCTATGATTATCAATAATCACTTACAAGTAACAAAAAAGTGGGATACATATTTGTGTAAAAGCATGAGAAATATAGTACTCTAGGTTTCTATATTGTACTTAAACCGATAACGTATTTGTAAAGATTATAAGGGAAGACTTAAGGATGTTTATAAATGGAAATACATACATTGTATCGAACTGACTTTCATATTTCGACAGTGTTTGCTGATAATTAAAGATTATTGCAATAGACAGGTGTTTATATACTCTATATACAATTACTTAATTTACCTCAATTTTCCGGAAACGTGTAGCAGAAACCATTCCTTTTCCCGTCGGAAGGATAAAAAATTGTGCCATTTCATCATTTTGCCTCCACCAACACACCAATAGAAAGCATGTCCACGTTGGAGTATATATATCAGATCTATTGATAGTAACAGTAGATTTCCAATGATTTGCATGAGATCCCTGTCCAGGATCGTCGTGAAATTAGTCATATATTATCCTTTTCACAATTATGACAAAAACGACAGAAAATTTTGTCTTCCGGATACCGGGTCTCTTTGCGGTTTGTTTACGCACTTAAATTTTACTATAATGTGGCTATATAAATATGAATGAAATTTAAAGGAATATGTTGTGCAATGATCATTTATTTTTGGTACACATGTATGAAATTTATAAGTTCAAATTTTGAAAAAAATTATAGCAATTGATCAATTGCCATTCATACAGAATTTCCTGAAAACAAATGGACTGTGCTGTTGCAGCTGAAAAAAGTAAAAAGATAATAATGTAAAATGTATTTTTCTTCATTTGTCTTCATTATGAAATAAAGATTGTGTTTTATTAAATTATAAAACAAGCGAAGCATAAAGAAATAATTAAGTATGACAAGCCATTTACGATGTAGGTCATCTAACACCTACAACTTTAATATCTAGGATATGGGTTCGATACGACCAGATGGTTGTAAACAAACGTATTTTAAAACTAATTTGTTACTTCCGAAACCTCACCAACTTTAACATATCGAACTTTTATTTATGTCTATTCACATTTATCTATAACCCGTATTTTATGCCTTAGTTGGCATGCTCGGAAAAGAACAGTTCCCTTTCACTTAATATTAAAAAGTTTTTAAACGTTATAAAGTTGACAAACCCCCTAAAATGTAGTGTTTGTGCTTGATAAAGAAACTTGATTTTTGTAAATTCAATTAACATTCTATAACGTCCAGTGGCAAATATTCATTACAAAAGCATGTTAATGATTAGTGATGATGAATGAACCCTAATTTGTACTAGACCAACACGCTTAGCCGGATTTTTAACGTGCTAGTTCACGAAATCAACAGTCCACAGGAAGACATTACCCAGAAACATTATTCTGACTCTGGACTGACCAGTCTTTGCTCTTATTCCTAAATGATGCGTGATAAGCGGAGAAGCAGCAAATACCAATTTTAATGTCTTTATTTTGACCCGGCCGGGGATCGAAACCACGACCTTCCGCACTCGAGGCGAGCACGCTAATCATTACAACACCGAGGCGGTCTAGGAGTTGACAAATCTTACATTGAAATAAACATTCTGATTCTTACAAAAAGATCCCTGATGATTACATATGCAGAATGCTTGATATTTTCAATGCAAACATTTTATTTAGGCTTTGCAGAGTTGTGTTTCAACAGGCTGTCGTCATTCCAACGGGTAACAACTGCGAGCCTCTTCTCGTCCATTTATTTCTTTATATCAGTGCCTTCTGTTGAAAAAGAAAGAAATTAGGTTTAACACTATTGAAGTATAGGATTTCACGTTCTTTTTATAATCTTGTGACTATGTCGAACACCCCTAATCCATTGCACTGTTTAATTCAAAGATATTACAGAAACCAAAATGTATGTTGTTTACCTAGACTTACATCTAGATTGACAGTAAACAAACTTTATCAAAAGTGAGTTGACATTGATTTTCTCATTACGAACTTCCCGTTCATGTTTAGCAACATAGCTAGTGCTACCTATCAGGATTTTATTGAAAGATTGTTGCTTATAACAAAAAGCAATCCTCCAATGATTCCTGGTGGAAAGATTAAAGTCATCACTTCCACTTTTTTGTTCGCCATCACGACTTATTGACCGCTACTACATATCCATTTTTAGAATGACAGCTGATATCTTCCCACTGTCGTTACTTCGATTCTGTTTCGGTTGTGACTAAACTCCGTCACAGAGTGTATATATCCGTTCCGTAAACGGTAGTATACACTTTTATTTAGCGGAATGATACGGAGTAATGAGCGGAGCGAATATGTTTTCTGCGGGGGTGATTGGGTTGTGACTTATAACCGTTCTTTTCACTTGAACGGGAAGATGTTGCCTTTCTTTTATTTTTATTGATTATGCTCAATTTTGACAGGTATCAATTAATGATCTCATTTTGTTGCTGTTTTGTCACACCACTATCCCAGGTTTTGGGAGGGTTGAACGCTGTACTGGTTTATCTCCGCCACATAATTTATGTGCCTGTCCCAAGCCAGGAACCTGTAGTCCAACGGTTGTCGTTGTTAAAATAGACATTTATTGTTATTCGTTCACCAATTATACTAATGTAATAACAAAACATTTGGCATTTGTGGACTAATATTAAATAAATAACAAATTCTACATCATTCATGCTTTACGGCTGGAAAACGGTTGTTAATCTACTGGGTTAGACTGCTTACCAATTAATAGAAGTTCTGATAACAAGTGATTAATTATAATAACTAGTCTGGCTAAGCTGCTCAGGCCACTATCCAATGAAGATATTGATTGATTGATTGAATGGTGCTTAACGTCCAGTGGCAAATATTTCATGCATATTCAGGACGAGAGCATATTAATGATGAATGATGATGAATGAATAATAGTTATAAACAAAAGTTGAAAGTAATCTAAACATACTGCAGCAAAGAATATTATTTCTGTTTTTTATAATTTTGTCTAGAATATTCCCACATCTCATGTCTTTTTAAAAAGATCAATTAATGACGGCTTATATATTACAAAAGATGCCGTATATGGTATACTCGTTCTTTGTTTTTGCTTGCTTGGGTCAGTTTAATTTAAAAACCGTAAAACATATGATGATTTATATATATTCATATAAATAAATACATTTGTACCGCATATAAACAATTTTTTAATGCAGATCCAGTTATGCCACAGGTTATAGGACATGCTACAGGAGAGAATGTTGCTCTGGTTACACGGGTTCATATTGCTCGCAAGGTATTGCAAGTAACTTAACAATTTCCATGAATGTCATCAATTAATGCACTGTTCCAAATTAATATTCATTTCAACTGAAACCGATTAGCAGAGTAAAATAGCAAAAACCCTTTCAATTGTTATTACATGTTAAAAATATCAGTGTCATTCGAATTTTTATCAGTTTAATTCTTTATCGATTTGAAAAACGTTTACAAAAGTGATGACGCCCGCTTTTTTCCACGATATATTGTTCAACTATATAGATGAGTATGATTTTTTTTGTATTCGGGTGTTAAAGAAAGACTCTTTACCATTTTTTAAATTTTAACAATTCATTGATTTTGAACATTTTATTCCAGTTATAGCAGAAACATTGTTTTTACAATCAAGGGGCTTTCATACTCTGAGCCGACGAAAACGAACTCCGACGGAGTCATATGCATAAGACTTGCTCTCTTGATTCACACCAATTTTTGGACAATGGCAGTTAGAAATCATGACAAACCAGGCCAAAGACAACTCGGACCATCTTTCGGACCAAAAACCATGGTTGAAAATCATTGATTGGACACCCTGGACAACTCAGTATCTGTGGTGTGCTTCAAGAGACTATCGGCATTCGAGTACCAGCTGTGTGTCTCTTATCGATGATGTATTATTTTGTTCTTGTGAATACTACTTCGTATTTACCCTTTTGCGGAGAAAGAGATAAGGTTGATCAATTTTAATTTTCACGTTCCGTTTTATTTTTAATAATAGATACAGAGATTACTTGCCAACAAGAAAAATATACAACCAAGAATTTCTCGTGTAAATATCAAAGCAGAACTTGAGCGCCTACATGATCTGACTGACCGATACAAAGTAGGATATTTTCCAACTTTCGTTACCTTGAATTGAATTTAAACCATGACCAACCACCGACTTTATCGAGAAAATTAACATTTCTCACGAGTGGAGCAAAAGTTACATGTACGTATCGTTCCGGAACAGTCGAACGTTCCCTCATTTTAATAAGGCATGGTCTACTAAAACTTAAGTCACAGTGTAGGGTTTCGATTTGTAGGTCAGGGTGTTTTGTCTTCTGTTAAAAGCTTTTTGTCTGCTCATATGGAACGGTCTCGATTCATTTTGTCTCATTTGGCTATAAGAGCAAATGAATCTTGAGCAACATTAATCCCTTTACTAATAGTGGGTCAGTAATTATCAAGCATTGGGAAACAATATTAAACCTGAAAATCTAAATTAGTTTCTCTAAGGGCTCCTTTAAACTTCCAATGCAATCATCGCACGATGTCGTGCGACGTCGCGCGAAAATCGCTGGGTGTTTATTCTTGTCGTAGTTAGTTAAAACTTTTAATCTTAGGTAAAATTGCACGACATCGTGCGGTAGTCGAGTAGCGAGACAATCGCGTGACGAACTATAAATGAGCCCTTAGACTTAAGCCAAAATGACACCAAAGTCTATCCCAAATAATCCAGTACTTTTTAGAAATCAATAGAAAATGATTTTTCTCTAAAACGACTCTGCCAATCGAGAACAAAAGTTATCGGAATGGACCATAGAAGGTCAGTTTTGAAAGCTGCAGTGTCAGCCGATCTTAGTGTACCACTGGACACAGATTCCAGTTGGCAACAAATGTTTGATGACATTGTTGGGTGAAGAGGAAGGATAACATCCAGAGACGTCCTCATTTGTGAGACGGATATTCCATACCGGTCCACAAGATTGTGGAATGACCTTAACCGAAGAGCAACATATCCCTGTTTGAGTATTTTCTTTATTAAAGACTTAGTTTTGTTAGGAAATCACTGTATTTGACATATACTTTTAAACTGGAAAGTACATATATATACGTCATACGCCGAATCAGCTGGAATGTTACTGACAATGAATATCTTCTCTAGGTTTTAATTAAAAATGTTATATTTACAGCCATTTGTTTTGGATCATTGTCCTGTCCAAATGGAGGAACCTGTATTTCACCGAATCATTGTTCCTGTCCGTCTGGACTTTCTGGTTCTCGCTGTTCAGGTAAATTATTTGCTGATTGTTTTTTAAAATAATTCACAAGTGCTTAAGAACGTTGTTGAGTTTTTGTCGTTTAAAAGTTGGCTATGAAAATTTGCGCGAAAAATACTTTATATTATCAACGATTAAGTAGCATTTTCCCTAAGATTCAGGTAATGGGTTTGTCAAGACCCATCAAAACATACAAAACTGACTATTAAGTTGTGTTTGGGTGTTGTTAAAAAAACAGTTGAATATTGTTGTCCTTTGGCTTCATTACTTATAGGATATTTTTTTCCATAGCGTGCTTCTTTCGTAATTTGTATCAAAGATGCTTTTATGTTTCCATCAGACATGTTGTTTGTTATGAGTTGCCTTGCCTTTGTTGACAATAGATTGCATATTTCTCACATCTTCTCAGGACTTTGCAAAGATTCATATACTTTAGCTTAAAGATCGTTTTGCTGAACACCTCATCGTCAGTTTTACCAAACACGCTTGTTTGTGAGTAATCTCATTTTCTAAAGGTGTTGTAAAACCGGACAGTGGTTTTTCATTTAATTCAATGATTGATGGTGTCTTATGCTGAACATGGAAATGTTTTGGCAAGCATACTTCGAAGGATAAAGGCGATTAGCTGCAGTTTGGCCCGATGATTTTGGCTAAAAACTGAAAAGCGGCACATATCTATTATTCTTTATGTACTGACCACCAATAGAAACACAACACTATCATTGTTTTTCCATAAATCATAATATTGTTCTTATATTTTATTTATTGGTTTAGGTCATTGTTATGCATGTTTTCATAGATTTTCAGAGATTTCTGATTATTTAAATAAGCATTTTAAACCCTAAAATGTAAAACTTTCAATTTTAACACCAAATTTAAAACAATAATTATGGCTTATGAAAAATCAAGCAAATGCTTTAACTTTTTGTTGATTCTAATCTAAACTGTGAAGATCGTTTAAAATTAAAGCCGCAAATTTATGAGTTTATATATATTAAGACCCCAGTTCAATGACTTTTAAAAAGAAAAAATATTAAAGAACTTTAGTTGTATTAAAAAAAACAGAATCAATTTACAAAAAAACAAATATGTTTACACTATAATTTTTAAACAAGAGCGATAAACAGGTGGTGCGTTCCTATTGGCGTTCAGTATAGTTTGTATTGAGAAATGTCTATACACAGAATACCCGACATGTGT
>JAULBM010302576.1:0-14693 GCA_032357055.1 Geukensia granosissima
CCGTCCTGGAGTCGGGTTGTCAAGTTTATTATGTTGACATGTCTTGTTTAATATGACAACTTATCGACATAATAATCTGAACAAGTCGACTTTATCCTTTTGAAAGTCAACATCAACCATGAATTATCACAACAATTTAACACAATTATCTCGACAAGTCAAATATGCTACGGCGCGAAGATGTATAAGTTGTCATATTAAACAAGATATGTCGACATAATAAACTTGACAACCCGACTTCAGGACGGCAGTAGAGAGCATCATCTTGACCTCAGGACGCGATTTTGAGAAAGCGTATGTCGACTTGTCCAGATAATTATGTTTTCTCGTTAAGTCAACAAATAATGTCATTAAGTCGACTTTCCGAGACTATTAAGTCGACTTGTCTAAATAATTATCTCGGTACCTCAACTTCTCGATGGCAGAAATAAGCCTCCATAGCTATTCGACTGAAATAATCACAAGTAAACTTGTATTATGAAACACAGACAGACATGAATTGATGGTGTACACTGGCGAAATTGATATGAACTGTTTTGCGATAATTGAAACATGTTAAACCGAAATAAATTGATACCGTCTAATTCCGTTTAAAACAAACCTTGTTATATATGTTTTATTCTATCCCATTATGTAAAGGTTATCAGCTGCAGTAAGTTACAAATTGCCAATAAATCACCTCTGCACTAAATTGATTTCATAGGTAATCTGCAAAACATAAGCTTTTGTAAAAGTGTAATAAAAACATGATATCCATATGACAAGCTGTAGAACGGTGGCAACAAGAAAAAGAAAACAGTCACCACAATGCGGGGCGTCCCTGTATTCCATACAAGATCTTGACATTTGACGTGTATAAACAATAGGCTTAATTTGCTCTCTTAATCTGGCAACGGTTATAGCTTTGGTTGTGACCGGTATAAACACTTTTATCAAATGTCTGCTAGTAAGTTACAGACTGCCATAGGTTGTTTTCTTGATATTACAGCTTTTACTTTGAAATCACTACGGCGTGTGCTAATTTAGTATAGCAACCTCGGCAGTGATTATTTTAAAATATTGTTGATTATTGTGTCTAACAAAGACGACCCTGTCTTGAGTATAGTATTGAAGTATTACACAGTGTCATAGACATATATTAGGCCAAATATGCATACTATCAGTGAATTTTTAAGAAAACCACTTTCCGACATTAAAAGGTAATTGCCCACGACAAAATTGCATTATTTTGCCTTTGACTAGTCATATCTTAGTTAAAATATTAGTTTGAAGAAAGTCGAATGAAATGTAAGGATTCATACCTCAGATTTCAAGTGCTTTATTTCCATTCTGTTAACGCCTCCTGGTGAAAATATGCTGATATTATTCCCATATATACAGAATGCATGTAGGGAAACTTCTTAACGACAAGTTATTTAAAGTATATTATTAAACATATTCGTTCATTTTATGCCTTTGTATTTGAATTTTTTAAACACGTAGTCTACAATATAAAAATAGGAGATAAAAATAGGAGATGGGACATGATTGTCCATTAGATGACAACCCTCCACCAACGAACAGCCAAATGAAATTCTACAGGTCCCATTTGGGCCTTCAAGAATGAGCCGGAGTCCATATCATTACGGAAGCTGCCAATGCCCCAAAAATACAAAATGTGAAACTATTAATTCATAAAACACGTCAATCGACCTAATAATTTGAACAAATGGTGAACGAATTACACTATTTTAACCACGACAACTACTGGATTGCAGGTACAGGAACATTAAGAATGTGGCGGTGTTAAACCAGTTTGTGATCGCTCAGCCCCTAACCTAAGACAGTGGTGTGACAAGTCAGCAATTGAAACACACGACAAAAATAAGTTAAATGGTAAAAACTTGAAATTGACTGAGAAATATGAAACATGAAATTAATCAAACAATGGTTTACAGAAATTTGCTGCATTGGTTTAAATTCTAAATCACTGAAAATACGGAATTCTTCGAAAAGCATTGAACTTAGTAGTTGTCCCGGCCGTCAGATTTGGCTTCTCATTTCGATTTGTTTGGATTTGAGTACTTGTATTAGTTCTAATGCTACAGATGAGAGGTAACTTCTTGAAATGTACATATAACATTCCAAAATTCTTCATATTTATTCAACATTGGTAATTTTGTATTTTGAAACCTATGCTGGTGGATCATATCCCCAAGGATATACACCAGCCCAGTTGTCAGACTTGTCGTCTGACATGAAATTTATCAAATAATGTTTATAGAAATTTACAGTCAAGGAAAAACTTGAGACCGATTGTGAAACATGAAACATGAAATTTATCAAACAATGGTTTATAGATATTTGCTGCATTTGTTCAAATTCTAAAACACTGAAACTACGGATAGGCTTCGAAAAGAATTGGACTAAGTAGTTGTCCCGGCTGTCGCATTTGGCTTCTCATTTCGATATGTTTGAATTTGAGTGCATCTTTTGCTATGTTTTGATCTTAGACTTCCTATGTATTTCGACATCTACCATTTTCATAGCGTCTGTCGCGTCTATTTTAACAATGGATCAATAATAGAATTATATTCGATATTTCATATCACAGCAGATTTTATTTAAGGAAACAAATACAATTTATGATGTTGAGCAAAATTAAATTTAGTTTAAGTATCATGAGCATTGACATCATAAACACTCTTATTTACAGAAATAACTCTATTTGTACATATATAAACTTTGAAACAAAAACAATAACCATAACGTATACAAATATAAACAATACAAGCTTTATTTATAATTCTGTTCTATTTTAGGTCAATGCAAATTTAACTGAAACTGCATGTAAAATGTGATTACTGTATAGAAAAAAAAGTCAATACCTTAAATGATAAATTTGCCAAAATTGGCATGACTGATTGATATTCTACCCTTCTAGTTGCATTTTCATAACCTACATTGGAATTTCCGCTTGCATTTAATATCAATATACAATCAAATAAATTTCTACTATTATATATAATACTGATAACAGAGCACTTGTAAAACAATTTAAGACAGAATACAAGTGTCAGACATTAATACAAAACAAAACATCATGAAAACAGAAAAAAAATTTTTGACGGATAATGACGAGTCAATAAAAAAGAATATATTCGGACGGAATGGCTGGTGAAAGTATTGCCTCGCAATCAATAAGCTGCAACGTTGTTTTACATTATATTGTTGCACTCGATGATGATAGAATTCTTTATTCAGAACTTTTATTCGATTTTATATAATTGTTTGAAGTGTTTCTAATGTATCCCGTTTTCAGAAAGTGTTGGGACTTGAAATGTGATAACTAGGTTCGACAATTGGTTCCTGTGTTTGATTTTCAGGGACATTTTCTCTCTTTCCCTTTGCAGAGCTTGTATATCTAAGGGTTGCAGGTTGATCCTGTTTGACACCATTCATCTGAGGTCCTGTTGTCTTCAAAGGTGTACGCATTCGTGATCCATTTCTTGTTGGCGGCTTTTTGAAGAAAGGGTCTGATGTCGGTGGTTTAATTGGGTCAGCAGCTGAAAAATAGAAAGAAATATTAGATAAAATGCACATTACTGTACAAATTTGACAGTTGTATATAAAAAATGAAGATATAAAACCTATTCAGATTTTTACATGTACAAATTACCCACAGTTTGTAGGTCATTTAATAATTAAACAAGTTGAACCATTTTTTTTTTTAATTTAAAGACCGTTGAAAGAGAGTGAAAAATCAACTCGAAATGTACATGTATAATCTTTTTAAAGGAAATGACTTTACGTACATCCTTATTCTTTTGTGGAAAGAAATTGATAGCTAATCAAATTAGGTATAAAATATCAAAAGACATTCTGCACTATAATCTACAAAGCATTTTAATGACAAAAGTTATAAACCCTAATTATTAATCAAAAAACGTAAATCATATCCAGCATTACAGTAAAACATCCATTTACCAATCATCTAGACATAAATTAAAAACCTCAAAGCCCTTTGTATAATCACCTCCAAAAAGTCATTCATTGTCAGGTTAATAAATAAGTTTAAACAAACACTGAATCTATTTCGATCGACCAAAGACATTACCGACAGTCTGAAAGTGCTTACCAATTACAACATGATGGGATCGTGACAAAGATACCACGATTAGGTGTAGATACATTAAACAGTAAATTGCCATTTGACTATTTTTGTGACGGAAAAACATATTAACTCTTTGGAATCTAAACTATGGAGTTAAAAACTAAGGAGAAAATTCGAGAGCTTTCACAAATGCAGAAAAGGCCTGAAGTAAAGAACCCTTCTGCTTAACTGACATTATCAGAGTTCTACTCCAGTAGAAATCTGTTGAATTCATAATAAACTAATCCCTAATTGAACAAATAAAGTTTAAATGCAATTTGTGGCTTATAACCCTCACATAAAGAATGATTAACCATTTTACAAATCCCCTAGGACTTAAATAAAAATGTTAAAATGATACAAACTGGTGTCAAGAGGATTGAGATAAGACGTCTAAAAAAAGATGGCGGTGCAATTTTCATGTTTCAAAATGTTTTGCATAATAAAATGATTTACTGCTCAGCATGTGCTGACTTTTCACTTTCTTGGTTCCATTTATATAAAATTGCTAGATTATTGCCCGAATCCAAACATAATATTGCGAACTGTTTCAATGACTAGTGTTTGTATCACATTGTGAAACATACTTGCAGTTGTTAAAACTGATGAAGTATCCAAGTAGTGTTTATCACACCAAAATATTATAATTAATAATGTCCTTATAGTTTAAGTACAGTTTAGCCCGGGTTAAAACTTGAAAAACAACTATAAAACCAAAATAAAACAACAAGAATCGCGTACAAAACTCGAAAAAGCAGCAGTCAAACCAGATTAGCTTTTGGACGGAAATGAAGCCTACCAAGCAGATACAGCATAAACTGATGACGTTCACTGGCGATATCTATCTTGCAGGCCATGAAATTACGTTTCAAACAACTCATAGAATACCCTTAATTGTAAAAGTTATGAGTTATAGTAACTTTAAAATAAATCTTTAAAATCTTCTCTGCACTAAATTCATATCAAAGTTAATCTGCAAACCATTTTATTCAAAATTCGAATAAATAAAAGATATAAGTCAGACGATAGCATATGATAATCAACCGTGGAAGCTGAAAAGGAGGGAAAAGAACCTGAAATTTGAACTATGACTTTAAACTCTTGCTAATAGTCTTGCCACGTTTGGTTGTGGTTGTCTGAAATAGTTTGGATTATTGTGTCTCACAACGACTTCAACCTATCCATGACCTCCAAAGTATTTAATTTTCCAACAGTACCCCAACTTCAAGCCTGATGAGGTAAAACGTTCTATACCTTTTCACCTGTTTTGCCTATAAGACATGTAAGCAGGAAAGGATATCTTGACCCTGACACATGAAAATAAATCGGCTACTTGATATCTTTCTTTGCAGCAGAATAACGCCAATGTAAATGATACACTAAAATACATTTAGTTAATTGTATCAACAATTGTTTTTAATAATAAAATAACTCTGTTACGATGGGAATAACAAACGTACATGCAATATAAAAATAGGAGATGTGGCATGATTGTCCATCAGACACCATCCGCCAAATGACAGTCGAATCTAAACTTCTACAGGTCCCATTATGGCCTCCAATAATGAACCAGAATCCATACCATAACGTAAGCTGTAAAGAATCCCCAAAGTACAAAATGTTAAACTATACAGTAAACACGACAACCGACCTAATCTATTGGAATACTGATGAACAAATAACAATAAATGACTAATAAAACAACGACAAACACTGGATTAAAGGTTTCTGAACAACATACCGAATAAAAAAGATTATGTATCATAAATTCTAAAAAAAAACAACAGGGGTAACTCAGATGTTTTGTGAAGGGGAATTAGATTTTGCTCTACTAGCGACTGAAGTCATGTTGTTCGTGCTTAACACTGGTAAGTAGTCGTATTCGGTAAATTTATCAGAAATACCACATCCTAAGATACAGCATATTCAAAACAATACTCATAAATAAATGCAACACCAAACACAACTGCAAGCAATAAATATAGTTTTATTCTGTCAAGACCGCAGTGACGTATAAACAAGGGAAAATAGTCTTGTTAACTTGATCTGATCTGATCGTTTTCATCGAATGTATGTACATTATACCTTAAAATGCTTTAATCCGATAAATGAAATTAATTGTTGTTTCAACAACTACGACAATTGACAGAAATTACCACAACTAAAATCTTCAAAAATATCTCAACATTATTTTTTTTAATATACATTTTTTATACATTCATCTCTCCCTGATTTCCATAGAATTTACCCGACTTAGATTTTAACACATGTCTACATGTCGTTTTTGTTAGAAATGGAATGCAGAAGTGTCAATGCCACCCATGTTGTGATTGGTGATGTAGAATGTACATATTATAATGAGTGTTAATGTGCATACTTGACGTTGTTGAACTCTGCCTTTTCAAATATTATATATATAATATGTAATATATTTTATTGACTAATCTATTTCGTTCCAAAGTAGAAATGTTTTAGCTGATAAAATAAAAAATAGAAGTTTTTTCATTGTAATGACAGTCTTTTGAAGACCATTCAGAATTCTTAACTAGATTTTAGATTTTTTAAAATATTATTGAGTGTATTAAATGCTTTCCGATTGAGAAGCCGTTATACAATGGAAGCAGGAGAACGGTGAATAAATACAAAGCAACAATTTGAAGCAATTTATTAAGGTCTTATATGAGAATGTTATCTGTCTAAACTGCAAAAATTTGTATTCGAAGTTTAAAGTTCTTAAATGAAATTAACTTTAATTCAAATGTAAAAATATCTTAGCGTGTAATGGAATTGAAGACCGTTACTTAATTTTAATCTAACGGTTGACTGAACCAAACTGTTCAGAAATAATTTTATTTGCATAAAAATTTAAAAATGTATATGAGAAATGTTACATTAAATTAGTTGACTATATGATATCACTATATGTATGTGACAAAAAGTGAATATATGCATAAAATTATAAAATATGTGATGGCAAAAAAGCCAGCAATATACATACGGTAAAATTCGTCCAGGACACCAAGTGGGTCAGGAATGAAGTCTGAAATGAGGAGTGCAATATGGGCCAAATAATATATCAGTTTGTTAATGTATAATGCCGGGTGTTATTTTCTCGCGCTATTTGGCATACTTTCAGTTTCCAGACATGTTTGAGATGTGACACTAAATGTATGATAAACAGTCAGTTATAAAAGAACATATTTATCTAAATAGAAAAATCATGATATTTTTACATCTAGAATCAAATCAGATGAAAAGTTAAACTTACCATCAGGCAAAGTTCCAGAAACTACTGGTGGTCTATTTTCTTCTAATACTAATCTGTAAAATAAATTTAATAATAATAAAATGATAAAAATGCAGGGAAAATTATTTGAAGGCTGCATCACATCTCACTATGAAGATGACATACTCATAGTAGCTGTCAATAAATTGCATCAACTGACATGTCGAGTTGACACACCAGAAACCTTAATGTTGATAAACACGACCAATAAAGAAAAAATTGCAAATAAAAACGGAAAGTTCACAAATCCCAGAAACAGGTTTTCCCTCTTGGTTAATTTCGAGAAATAAATCTAGATATGAAGCAGACATTTTGAGTCTGTGGTCTCTTTTATTTCCATTTCACTATCATATATTTGGTCCAGATCCGTACTAAAAAAATATTTCACCGTGTTTTGTTCTGATGTTTTTTTCTGTTAAAACATGACATACCTGTCTACTTCACCAGCAGCTTGTTGTGTTAATTGACTGTTTTCGGTTATTGGAGGGAGTTTAGTTTTATTATCGCCGTTGCCGTTTTCAACAAATTCTACAGGAATTTCTCTTTTGTAGTAATCTTCTTTACTTGTAACAGCTGCTTTGATAAAATCTTGCACCAAAGCTTTTTCTGTAATAAACAAACAAAAGATTAATCACCGGGTTAAAATAAACAATTTACCAATGTTGCATAAGGTCAATTACAATAAGCTAAATATGCATTATAAGAAGTAACCATTCATAGGTTACTTAAGAACCAAAACATAATAGATCCGATTCATGTATCTTCGAATTGTTTTCATTTAACCATTTAGGAGTACTCCAATCCGATCAAATCGAAATATGAAGCCCAATCCAGCGGATGGGAAAACTACTCGGTGCAATACGTTTTGAAGCCTCAAATAGCTAAAAATTAAAATCAACAGAATAAGGTTTATTACGATCTAAAGGACAAAGGTATTTCATTGGATGGATTGTAATCCAACATCTCTTAACTAACCTCTTTCTGAAGCTGAACATAACCATGCTTGTACAGCGTTGATGTCTTCTGTCTGTAAGATCTGACACAACATTGACAGAACCTGGAAAATATCAAGAAACAAATTTGAATATGTTTGTATGAAATTCCGGTGATGAATTACAGAGTAGCTCTATTTTTTTTGGAACAAGACACTTTGAAAAAGGTATGAAGATAAGAGACTATAAACATGAAATAAGAAAGATATGGAGGAATTTTCAAGAAGATAGCAGCAAATTCCATCACTTAAATACCGAAAGTTTAAAACCTGAAGATATTCATTGGACCTATAATATGAATAGATTTGGCAACTCTAAATCGCCTATAAAAAACAAAGTGTACTTGTTAAACGACAGGAAATGCCTAAATGTTTATAAATATAAGACTGGAAAAATACCTTAATGTTTGCAAATATAAGACTGAAAGTGAAATACTTCAAAAATGACACAAAGATGATCCAACGGCTATGACCGCTAGCTATGTGTTTAAGGATTTTCCTTAATTAATATTATATATACCATAGCCTCCATATCTGGTTCAGCAGCTATGTGTTGGAAATTGGCCATCGGGCGTCCTCCTCGCGATTGTCCTCGAGACTGACCACGTGACATGGCTCTTGATGGTGGAGGGATAATCCTTCCTGTTTTTTCGGAGTACTGAGTTCGTGGACGTTCTACCTCCCTCGGCTGTTGCTTTATTTCCTGTTGATCGGGCAGTCCAACAGCGTCGGTGAGTTGTTTTAATTCGTCTCTCCATCTTTCAGTAACTGGCACTGTAACAGAACATTAATCCTGTATTAGGTTTTTGCTATTATGTCAGAAATATGCATAAAGGTATTCATTTAATAGCCACATAATTCTGAAAACCTCATCTTAAACTGCACCCAACAACATCGCTCCCTTCTCAAACAAAATCCATTTTTTGTGTTTCCATGAAAAGCATAATCATTATCCTGAGGCGAAACCATCAACAAAACAACTTATATATACCTGTATTTTGTTGTTGTTGATCTCATTTTAATCTCTGAGTGACTGTTGTTGTTAACAAGACCGTATTTGCTGAAAACTTAACGATGAGTCAGAATTCATTGCAATATGACTATCACAATTTAATTTGTATGCACTTTATCTGGACAGCATTAATTCCGAAATAAGGCTAACAATTTTAGAATGTACATTTCATGTTTAATATACTCAAAAACTACGAAAGAAAGCAAATAAACTGTAATTTTTAGATCAACAAGCCTACTACCGGTATTTAGTAGGGTAATGCTAAATGTTTACCGCAAAAGTAGAAGTAAATCTTTGGTATTTTAATCTCCGGTAACTTGCTAGAATTTTACTTTGTCGAAACGTGAATTCATAGAAAATATCAGGTATAACCAAGAGGATACAAGACAAAGAACAAGAAGAAACAAGTCAGCAAACAAGACGATTCAAGTCAGTAGACATGATGATACAAGTCAGTATACAAGAGGATACAAGTCAATGAACAAGAAAACACAAGTCACTGGACAAGAGGATGCAAGTCAATGAACAAGAGGATACAGGTCAGTAGACAAGAGGATTCAAGTCAATAAACATGTGGATACAAGTTAGTAGACAAGATGATTCAAGTCAATAGACAAAAGTATACAAGTCAATAACCAAGAAGATTCAAGTCATTAGACAAGAGAATACAAGTCAATCAAGAAGAAGATACAAGTCACTAGACAAGAGGATGCAAGTCAATGAATAAGAGGATAAATGTCAGCAGACAACAGGATGCAAGTCAATAAACAGGAGGATGCATGTCAGTTGATAAGAGAAATCAAGTCAATAATTAAGAGGATACAAGTCAGTAGACAAGAGGATTCAAGTCAGTAGACAAGAGAATTCAAGTCAATAAACAATAGAATACAAGTAAGTAGACAGGATGATTCAAGTCAATAAAAAAGGATACAAGGCAGTAAACAAAAGTATTCAAGTCAATAAACAAGAGAATACTAGTCAGTAAGCAAGAGGGTATCAAGCCCTACATGACTCGAATCATCTTCATTGTTGACTTGTATAGTTCAACAATCAACATGTTTCGACTCGGTAGACAAGAGGATACAAGTTAATAGACCAGAGGAAACAAGTCAGTGGCGGTGAGAAGTGTTTGATTAACTTTTGGCTTAACAAGGAGGCTTTAATAGGAAACAGTGTCCACAAATCTGCATGAATATAGTCTTTGCGTAAAAATAAGAACTGAGGTTACCCTACTTAAAGCAATGTTTACTCTGCATGAAAACAGTCGCTCTGACATGTCCGTGGAAAGATCACGACCGAAATCATTTATTTAGAACATATGTAGACACATTGTATCACGGAATGAGTTTCAGTAAGTAATTATTGTGTAAAGCCAATGGATACTTGTATAGTATAAGGAAGAACGTGGAGTGTTTGTCAGTTCGAAAGTAACTTCTGTCTATTTCACGATGTGGTCAGGGAAAGTAATAATACAGTAAATCTCACACCAAAAGACAAGCCCTACATGACCCCAAAACAGAGTCACACAAGTGAAGTCTAATAGTACCAATAAAGAATGTCTTGAATTTAACTAACAATTGAACATCTAAATGTTTGTTAAACGACATAATAAAAACACAAAAACCATATTATGCCACAGAAAGGTATAGGCAAGTAGCAATTCATTACAACTTTTAGTAGATTCGAAAAATGCTTAAATTCGAAAATGGTAGCAATAAATAATTAACATTACAAATCGAGTTGAATACCCATTAAACTGTCTCTATTTTCTTAACCGCACGTATAACTATGTATATTTTTTTCTCAACCTGAAATTGAATGGTAAGAATTGGCATCTTTTCGTCGTTAGTTTTCATGTGTTTGACAAGTAATTAAAAATCAAAGTGTATATTAAAAAAAAAAAACAAAATAAAATAATGCATTTTTATCAATTATTTCAGGCATTATGCACATGCCATGAAGTGATTATTATTTTTTTTAATTTTTACTATGTATTTTTTTTAAATTTTGAGTATGTTATTTAATTGTTGCTACAACGATAAAAACTGTAATACTTGCCATTGCCTAAAATGTATTGGAATTGTCTTATGCATTCATGATCAATGACAGCTTGTAAAAAGGTAATTTAAATCAGAGATTTTAATTACTATGGAATGTAGCAGAATATTCAATGTGTTCAATACAGCAATTTTCCAAACAAATATCTAACAACTGAGCACTTTAGAAAAATTATTTTATAAAGTACGTAATATGATATCAGAATTTATTTCAGGAAATTCGATAGCAATTAAAAACCTACTGAATCTATTACATATTTCTGTTACCATCCTCGAAAGCGCCAAACCGTCAATTTCTGTCATTGAAATTTACATTATTGACGTACAGATGGGTTTTAAATGTTTATTTCGCCTATTATTTGTATAACCAAATGTAATGGTTAGTTACGGTTGTCCTAATCAATTTCATTTTTGTGAGAATGCATTATAGTAATTATTGATTACTAAGTCTTGATAAGTGAACATTGACATGTTTGCTTGTTCCCTATCATTAGTTTTTGGTCGTTTGTGGCACCTAACTATATACAGACCGTGGTGACGATAACCCTTAAAATGAACTAAGTAATGTTCAAATACTTCATATGTTGCTATCAGTGATAAAGTTAGTCGAATTAACTTCCAAAAGAACAAATATTTGTGCACAACTCCGCTAAAATACTAACAATTAATTAATTAAATTCAATTAATTTTAAAGTTGAAACTTCAATTAGAATAGGTGCAGCTACGCCGACGGCAAACATTGGTATGTAAACAGATTTAAAGATTGTGAGTGACAACAGGCTGCATTGAGATAAACATGCGAGCTATTCTCATGATTCTGTCATCGCCGAAAAATATTTCGTTACTGTTGAAATAAGAAAACCTAGTGTAATTACAGGAAGAACATAATACTAATTTAAAGTATTTTCCAATAAAAAAAATAAATAAAACACCTTCATATTTAATGGTATAAGCATAAGAAAAATATAAAAAATGTGTCATTTTTCATGTTAATATAACAGATTTGAATGCCGTTATCAATGACACATCGTCATCATCAAATGAAACATGAATATGTTAATTAGATAAGCAAACAAGCATAAACATTTAAATGGAAAGAAACAAAAAACATATAGTCATTTAAAAATAGATTTATTATCTTCTCTTTGTACAATCATTGTTATTTCATTACGAAAGCTGTCCGGAATATGGGTGGAACACTAATCCGTAAGTTTAAGTCTGTGTCATTATTGACTGATTCCTGTGCTGTGTTTCATTAGCAAAAGGACAATGGCAAGACAAATAAAAGGCACAAACTGCAAACAACGAGCCACTACAGACCTTTCGCTTGGTACTTATCGAAAATATGGAATTTTCATGGAGGAAGTCAGTCTTAAACCACCTCGAATTGGAGGAAGACGAGATCGAGGTTCTAATGAAAAAATATAAAACAGGTTTAATAGTTACTTTTTAATATTTGTGTTTTAGAGCCAAACGTAATTTTTACAAACACTTTTCATACAAAAATACATTATTATTAGTTATGGACCTCCTGTAAATCATTAACTTGATATCAGATGTTGTCTTATTTAGAGCTTTTTATTTTTGTTAGCACAAAATTAAAATTAAAATAAAATATTGTAAAATGAACATTCGTTTGTTATACATAACGAATCGTTTTTTCGGTACCATTCACGCACTCAGCTGAATGATTACTTATATATATTGCTACGATTGGAATAGAATGCTATATATTTATCATTATATATTTTTACACTTATTAACTACGTCAGCAAGCTGGAAACTTACCTAGACCAACTTTAGGAACAGCCTTTTCCCTCCATGGATAACTGTTGAGTCCAGTAAAGTACTGAAGCCCAGTGATAGTGTTGATAGGATGTAATTGTGAGTTTACATTTATTGCATTAACAGGTATTCTCTGATTGGCTAACTTTTCTTTGTTGAAACTGTTAGGAGGAAACTGTAGAGAATATTTCGGATTGGCAAAGTATCCGTCGTCGTTTACAGCACAAATTGGTACATCTAGTAAACCTATGAATACAAATCAAAATATGTTTAGTAATAATCTGAGAAACCCCAGTGCATTGTTTGCCTCAATTTACCAAGCTTACATATTTGTATAAGGGATATTATTTCAATTTACTCTATGGTTTCCTTATACAGTTTCGGGTCAATTGGGTATGCAGCAGCGTTATTTCTTAAAAAGACCTGCATGAAATATATAAGCAGTGGTAGATATTGCACCATAAAGGTTAAAGTAACATTTTAGTGTTTAAATGAAAGCTGAGAAGGTATTTTTCGCAGAAATAAAACCGTTTTTATTAAGAATTTAAGGTTATAAAGTTAGCAATTGCCTTTTTAAAAAAGGCAAACACATAGGTAAAACATTTGATTTCCAGTAAAAAATTCAATGATCGTCGTACGATTTCTGTATCAGATTAAAAAGCTATTGAACTTATACTTCGCAACGATATATAACATGTGTAGAGCTTAACACTTTTATTTTCAGACTACAACTTTGAAAAATGGTCAAAATGCTGAAGTTCTGTATTATAATACGAAAGTTTAGCCTTTATTTTAAGAGGTTACACAGGTAGCATTTTCCCTGAGGCACTGAACAATACAGTATGCAAGTAAAATATGAATATTTAAAACAAAATAACTTCAATGTAACTTTTTGTGATATTCTAATTTCGGTTGAAATGTAAGTTTTATTGTAAGATTTTTTATTGATTCATTAGATATTGGAAATATTTAGTTTTGAACATTTCAAAGTTAAAGTTTTGAATAGCTTTAAGGCTTGTAGGTAATGAATTCTAGATTATTGTGTCTGAGTAGTGAAATTTTCTCTTCATAATATTTGAATTGGGTCTTGGAACAAATAGATTTCCAAGTTCAGTAGATCTTAGTGAATATTGAGTAGTATTAATACATGAAATAAATTACATAAATAATCAGGTACAATTTAGATCAAACATTTGAACATGATATTCAATTCTCTTTTGGATAGTTTGCAAGCTCAATTTATTAAATAAGTCGAAGAAGATACATCAAATTAAATAAGTCGAAGAAGATACATCAAATTAAATAAGTCGAAGAAGATACATCAAATTAAATAAGTCGAAGAAGATACATCAAATTAAATAAGTCGAAGAAGATACATCAAATTAAATAAGTCGAAGAAGATACATCAAATTAAATAAGTCGAAGAAGAT
>JAULBM010302586.1:0-14693 GCA_032357055.1 Geukensia granosissima
TTATTTAGTGTGTACCACGTGATTGAGGTTATTTCTCCATAAACCGAAAAAATATTACAGTCATTCCTTAATTATATGTGCGTTTCTGCCTTTTATTTGTTTTTATTTTTAATCAAAAGAAAGAATTATTCCACAGTTAACGGTTTATGTTATACACTTTGCAATCACGTTTTACATTCTTTAAAATGACCCGGATATTGAACATTGAGGATCGGTGGGAGAGCCTTTAGTTTGACCTAGATAAAGTAATTTAAAAAATGCGCACCTTTCTTTTGTTCAGACCCTCTCTACATTTCATATAAGAGGAATTACTTTTAATTTTCCATCCAGGTGGGCCTCAAATCATTTTTGCATATTATTCAATACTAGTTACTTAATTATTGCGCCGCGTTGACAATGTTTTCTCATGTCCTCGCGCTAGCCATTTCTTTTGTTCAGACCCTCTCTGCAATTCATATTAGAGGAATTACTTTTAAATTTCCATCCAGGTGGGCCTCAAATCATTTTTGCATATTATTCGATCAATACTAGTTACTTAATTATTGCGCCGCGTTGACAATGTTTACTCATGGGCTCGCGTTAGCCATTTCTTTTGTTCAGACACTCTCTGCAATTCATACAAGAGGAATTACTTTTAAATTTCCATCCAGGTGGGCCTCAAATCATTTTTGCATATTATTCAATACTAGTTTCTTAATTATTACGCTGCGTTGACAATGTTTACTCCTGGCCTCGCGCTAGCACGTGCAAAGAGACACTTCCGGCAAACAAATGGCTGATTTTACAATGTGAAATCCCCGTTAAGACTGAAAAACTCAGCACAGCTTAAAATGCATCATGATTGCTAAAAAGTATTATTGCAACTTGTCTGCACTATTTTCAATCTCCAAAATTAACACTATTTTTTAAGAATACGACAGACATTTTTTTTCTTTCATAACCTTTTTGTACACGTTCCAACAAACTCTGACATAGAGTATAGTAGTAAGAGTAGTACTTGCTGCGAATTACATTTGTAAATGAAAATGAATTGCAGAAGCAAATCGATAGTTTAATACTTTTTTGTGCTTGTCCCAAGTCAAGAACTTGTTGTCAAGTAGATGCATTTATATTTTACTGTTACTCGTTTTTCATTATAAACTCAATTGGGCAATCATTATTACATCAGAATGTCATCCCATTTTATTTTGGTTATTTCAAAGCTTTCGTAATGGTGTGGCTCTATGTCTATTATAAAAGAAATTACGGTAACTTGTAGAGTTTGGTAATTTATATCTCGAGTGAAGAAATTTCGTAACCGTCCGGAAGCAGAAGGAGAATCTATATCTATATTCAGCGTATATATTTTTGTATTTTTCTTGTTTTGTAACAGCAAGAAGAAAGGGACACAGACCGCAATTTCACAGCATGTGGAGCCTTGTGTCTAGTCTTAGAAGGATGGAAATATCGGATATTAAAGGTACAAAAACATATAGTCATAGTCATGGGTTTAAATGATATGTTTAACTGTGTTTTAAGAGGTTAAATTTACCTATTTTAATTCTAAGTTGGGTATCGCGATCTAAATTGTTCATCAAACTACTTTTCTAATTCACCTGTTTTCAACTCAAGTTGGTCGTATAAACATGCACTGACTCAACATTTTAGACAACTCAACAAACTCCCATCCGATATAAGTTTCCAACATGCCGAACATGTTGGATGAAGCGTTTACTCGGCCAAACTTTAGTTAAAAACTGGCGCACAGCAAAACTCTGAACGGGCAGGAATGTTTGATAGTGTATACGCACCATAAAGGTATTGTCATGTTGTCATTTTTTAATTCGAGAATCTGGCCATCTGAAGGGTCTTTAGAGAATCCGTGTTCCACATTAGAATCAGATCGTATACCAAAATGTGTGTTTCCTGGTAGAATTTTCAAGAAATAAAAAGGAATTGTATGGATCATGTTTATAATTTTCGAAAAAATAGCTTTTAAATCCTACCCATTTTAGCCAAATATTTCACAAAATTAAAAAATTTACAAAAAAGGTAAAACACCACAAAAATTGTATTTTTTAATCAAAAATGCTTATCTTTGTACTATATTTTTAGTTGTTTTTTTGACATTGCTGTGTCCGCTCCTCTGTTTTTATTTGAAATTTTAATGGAGGGGGACATGGAGTTGGTATCTTTTTTCCCCTGGATATCCTCGGGCCTTTTGATAGTCTGTTTCGGATTTGCGATATACATTCATCCTTCAAGGATTAAGGACATACAAACTAACACCCCTTATATTTCTAATTCAAGAAGAGAAGTCTGCTCGATTCCTGGAGATGTTGAACGACGCTTTTGATGAAATATCAATATTCATTGAAGAGACAGTAGAAGATGAGGTACGTCCTAGAAGTTTATGTTCAAGTTTTTATTTTTGCGGAAACCTCTAAAGAGAATTTCAATTAAGCTTTTGTAAAGTTGTAAAAATTGTAACACCTATCTCATAAAGTTGGAATGTACAATGCCACTTCGGCGAAAAATACGCATTGTTTTTTTAAGAAATCAAGATCATCATATCTGGACAAAGGTAAAACAATCCACATCATTATCACATCTCGACAAAGCTTAAACAATCCACATAATTATCAAATATCGTCAAAGGTAAAACAATCCACATAATTATCAAATCTCGACAAAGGTAAAACAATCCACATAATTATCAAATCTCGACAAAGGTAAAACTATCCACATCATCACACCTGTCCAAAGCACCAGCAAAAATATTTGTTTATGACTTAAGCCCTTTTTATGCATTTTATATTGTTTAAAATTTAGTGGGACTACACTTGCGAAGAAGAAATCCTTCAACTTAAAGCAAGACAGATTGTCATGGAGGTCTACGACAAAGTTCAAATGGTACGTGTTCCTTGGTTTGTTAAAAGTTGTTTGGTATACATGTAATTTTGACCAGCATACAATTTCACACGACATTATGATTAAATTTTCAAGAAAATTCAAACAAGAGCAACGATATCTTGAGAAAAAAAAACAAATATCATACCTCAGTTACCGTAAAACGTCAAAAACATGTGAACCCAGGTTAATCCACACTCAAAGTCAAAAGTTGAGAATTCAACAAAATATTTTCAAACGTTAAGAGCACTAAAACCAAAACAGGCCTGTGACCTGACTGTCAAAATCAGGGGAAGATTATGTTTGTCCGCTTCCTATCCTACAACAAACATACATCGCCGTTCAATGCATCGGCTTGACATAACTACTATAGAAACATTTGAAACAAATGTTAAAAAGTCACTTGACTGACAAGCAAAAAATTCGATTTGATATCAAACTGGGTTTCCGGAAAGGGTTTTTTCATTAGGTAACACACCATCTTTACACTGATTTATATGAATTTTCTCTCTTATTTATATGACAATTTCACTCTGCATTATATGAATTTCACTTCAGCAGAACATAACTGGTCTATTTCTTAATATTTCAGGATTATTACATTAAAAATGAAGGTAAGGTTTTATCTTGATTGTCCCACCTTTCACAATAAATTTAACATACTTCGAATTTGTTGTTTTGGGTATGCCTTGGCCGATTGGAACGAAACCCCCTTAGATGAAAGGAATCAGGAAAATAAAAAAAAGTTTCCGAACTGTAACTCGAATTTTTTTATTAGTAATAAACTTGAACAAATGGAAAAGATCTAGATCATTATTGCAAAAAAATTATTTTTTCGAAAGAAGTTCCTTTTTTCACGTCATGTACTTCTGTTTGCCTCATAATGAAATAAAACGTATACAGTTGAAATAGGAAGGCCAATTCTCTGATGATTGATCTTAGTACTGTTTATACAATCCGGGTCGTGCATTATGCCTTCTAACATTGGGACATATTGTGGCATATTACACGGATTACATAAAATTATTATTATTATTACTCTGAATGTTTACTTTATGTCAATTAAAAGTGAGAAAAAACCGCCCATTTATCATCACATGATTTTACAAAGACCGCTTACAGGCCTATTACTTGGACTAGCATTTTTATATGCTTTCGTATATTGTATCAACCTTATTTATTCTTTGTAAAAATATGCAAAAATAGTAGAATTGAAATTCTAATGAAAGATTCTTACATGAAGAGTAATAATTTCAATTATTTTAATATTAGGAAGATTATATTTACACGTCACATTTTATGTTAAGGGGCGGATCTAGGGGGCAAGAGGCCCGGTCGCCCTTTTTTTGAAAATACAAAACATTTTTTCCGCTTGTTTTGCATGCAGGAGAGTATGTATTGGCAGGTCACTTTCCAAAAGTCAGCTCCACTTATACACGAGTATGTATTGGAAAGTCGGCCCCTTCCTTTTCCAAAAGTCTGATATTTTCTGGAAAATCAACATGATTGCTAAAATGGTAATTAATAGATAAAGTGCAAGTTTTCCCTCTAAAACATATTTGAGAAACTAGGCTGTATTTGAGCTCAATATTAAATACAGCACTTCTAAATCAAGTGAAAGACTTTAACCCATATACTGTTAATTATTTTAAAAATGGTTGTCAGTGGTTCCAAGTTTTTTGCAACTAATTGAAATTCGCATTTTATTTTCAAAAGTAAAATTATGAATTTTCTACATTTTGTATACATTATTTATTTTGATTTTACTACAGAACTTTTCAAGTTTCAAACAAAACCATAGTTCAGACAGTGTATTGATATAAAAATGTTAAATACATGATTAGAAAGAAAAAAAAATGTTCTAGCAACATTTATGCAAGACATCAAACACGGAAAAATACATATCTCCAACAATACCGCAATGCAGTCAAGTACTTATATCTTTACTAGCAACGTACATGAACAGCCACACACTTATAATAACTTTATAAAATTTTGGGTTCCTCAGTTATTATTTGGAATTTTTCTGTGGAAAGAGACATATATTATATATGTATATTTGTATTAAGTATATTTTAGATATATCTATATATGGTGGTTGTGATTATGAACTTTAGAACTTTAAGCAATGAGATATTTCATTCTAAGACTGTTATAACCTCTGAACAAAAAACATGTTATTCATATCACAGAACGAGTCCAACACAGAATTGTAATTCCACTTTCTGTCTGATACTCTGTGTGACATTATATAACCTGTCAGTTAATTTTTCAAATATAACAGAAAAGTGATCCAGTCGCCCTGTCCCTAAAAAGTAATGAATTGACAGGGTATACTATACTATTAACAGCTAAACTTATTCCGTTTAAAAGAAAAACAAACCAGAGAAATGATTGGAATCGGCAAAATCCGAAATTCATTAAGTCCGCTTCGAAATATTTAAGGTTTTCGTTTACCAGTTTTTAATTTTTGACCCAATATTTGCAAGACAAATAACATGTAAAGCAGATTTAAGGCTTCCTTTGTCTATGTTGGTGAAGGCTCAGTAAGATACTCCTCTGTAAGGTCGGAAATTAAATATGAAGCCACAAAACGTGAGAATGTGTGATCACAAGAAACTGCAAGAAGTCGTATACTATAATTGTTCAGCATGAAAACCTATCTGGTACATGGACCCCAATTTGCAAGTTTCCATTCCACTTGGCATATCAGTGGGCATAACAAATGTCAATTCCAGTAAAATTTAAATGTGTGATATTTTTATAGATTATTTTTAAAGCTAACACAAAATAGCAAAAACTGCATTTTCCATTCTAAAGTTAAACGTTATTTTATTTTTAAAAATCATGGATTTGTCTTTTTTCCGAAAACAATTGTGAATTTTGAATGTCAAATATATCAGAAAGTAGTAAGTCGTGAAGTTTTTTTTTAAATGTCACAATTCTGCCAAGTTTCCAATAAATTTCGAATGTGGGATCTAAACTGTATCGCATATCCTTAAAGATCCAAATACGAACACAGCTGACATAATGAAAACTTCTTGTCACAGACAGCGTAAAACAATTTGATAGCAGAAAATTCATTATTTATTTATTTCATTTTCAATTTTGCATGTTACGCTAAAACAGACGGAACTATGTTTGTATAACTTACTTTAAGTTTTTTTTTACTCTTTTTGTTTCTGCTGTTATTTTTTAGTGTTACATTCCTTATTTTACAACCGCCTCGGTGGTGTAATGTTAGTGTGTGGTAGGTCGTGGGTTCGAACCCGGAAGGGTCAAACCAAAGACATTAAAATTGGTATTTTCTGCTTCTCCATTAAGCGCGCAGCAGTAAGGAGTAAGGGAAAAAGACTGGTTGGCCCAGAGTTAGAATAATGTGTCTGGGAAAAATGGGCATGTGCTTCCTGCGCACTGTTGCTTTCGTCAGCTAGCACGATAAAAATCCGGCTCAGTGTATCGGTCTAGTACAAGGCAGGATTCATTCATTATCATTATTAATTAATATTCTCTCCTTCTGAATATGCATTAGATATTTGACACTGGACGTTAAGCAACATGCAATCAATCCTTATTTTACCCTATAGCCTTACTGTTGTATAATGCGTTGGCCAAGTCAAGTCTGAGTCCATAAACAAAATACTTACTTAAAAATTTTTATTGTAAGCTTATACATACTTTATCCCTAGCCCAACTGGATAAAAAATGTCCGTGGGATCAGTCGGGTGGAAATATGTTTTCCACCGGGCTTGTGCACCCGGAAACTACCGCCCGTGATCCACGGATAAAGTATGAAAACTAAAAACGAGGGAAGCAGGCTATTTTTTTGCGAGGTATAGTTCAAAAAGGGGAACAGTATTTATTTTTTTCTTTTTTATACACTTAATAATTGGTCAACACAGAGGAGATGAGATGGAACTAGAATAATAAGGTTGCATAAACCCTAAACAAGTTGAAACTGGTTTTCTCACATTAGTAGCATAATTTACTAGTAATGGTATTATTTAACGAATAGAATCAAGAAATATTTAGTAATCATTAATAAGAATAATAGTTAAAATTTTTACAGAAAAACTTGCCATAGGAATAAGAGGAATGTCATATATATATTTTAAATTATTAAAGGCGCAATTACTTATATAATAAGCCGCCAACCAAACACAACAACAACAAAATACTTACTTTTTATGAGGTTTGTCAGTTACCTGCTAAAGGTTGTTGGTTGTCTCCGGGTACACCGACTTCCTTAACCAGTAAAACTGTCCGCCGCGATATGACTGTAATATTGTTGAAAGTGGCGTTGAACTGCAATCAAACAAACAAACTTACTATTTTTTGTTTTTTTTTTCTTCATGTAGATGGACATATAAGATTTAGAGAAAGGACTTCTGTTATTCCCAATGACAGTGAAATCAGTTTAAAGGGTAGAGAATTAAAATCTGTCACTGAACATGTAGTCACACCTGTTCCTTCGGCTTACGAACTAGAAGCTCTGAGGTTCGTGGAAGATAAAGAGCAAGAACTAATGAGGAAGAATGATATTCAGCTGGCAGAAAATCTTCTTCTAAGACTCTTGGAGGATTTGAATAATGGACAGTTAGAAAAGAACGAAGTTGTTAAACTGACACAGTACTGCATAGAATTGGTACAAAAAAGAGACTACCAAATGGCCATCGAAGGTGACGTTGATACCCCAGATTTGAACGAATTTCAAGTTTCGGGATTGGCAGACAATTTAGTGAAGTTTACATTAGAAAAATTGCTAGACGATATTAAAGGGGGTGATTTTAGTCACGAGGACCTTACCAAACTGACCTTGTCCATCATCGGAAGTCAAACAAGCACAGAGGAAGACTTGTTATTGGATAGGGACATTGATCAGTTTGTCGAGGGCACATTACAGGAAATCATCCAGGACAAGGACCTTCACGTGGAGTCTCCTGTTAATGACGCAATGCTTGATGACTTTATCATTACAACACTGAAAACACTTGCGGATGATGTTGAACAAGGTCGCCTTCCAAAAGAAATGATTGAAGACATGCTGAGTTTGATGACAGCCGAGTTCACTGGTAACATCCCGCAAGCTACAGCTGACCAAGGATTCAAGGAAATATTGAAAACTATCATTGCAGACCTTGAAACTGGAAAAAGCGCCTCTTTGTACAGAGTGGTACATGCATTCGTTTCTTCATATTTGTCCTTCAAAGAATCATCTCAAGAGTCTCTAGAAGAGCTTGTAAATATTGTCATCAAAAGAATGAAAATGGAAATTGAGAACAGTACAGAAGAAGCTGACTCGCTGATGAAACTCGCCGAGAAAATATCTAGCCAGTCTCTAACTACCGCACAGATGTCGAGTATTGCATGTGATGTCTTTACAGCAAGGAAAACATCCGTGACAGAGATTGCAAAGTTAATTGTGGAAGATGTCATTGAAAGAGCCAAGCATGAAGTCCTGAATGCAAACGCAGATGAGTTGAAAATAATCGCATCAAAGCTTACATCTTCAATCAACAATGTTCTGTATGCCGATACGGATAAACTGCCACGCTTTGCTGCTAACGTATCACAATTTGTAACTGATGTGCTGAAATTGATTTTCAAAAACTTGCAAACAGGCGAATTTACCGATAGTGACATAACTGAAATGATGAATTGCGTACAAATTATTGCAGATTCCAGAACGAACAAGCATGTGATCTTGACAAATCATATTAAAACACTAATTGGTAAACTTTCAACAGAAACCGTTGGTGTAAAAGAGCTAGAAAGCATAGGACATGAACTCGTTGACTGTGGAAGAAAACTGTTGGGAAGTGTAGCAGGGATGGAGTTTGATATACGTGCAACTACTAGAACGCCATCATTAACCAGTACTGCCATTGCGGACGACCTTGTCGGACACTTACTGAAATCCCTAAGAAATGAATTTGAGAAAGGAACCGTTGATAAGGACTCATTAAAAGAGTTGGCCATCTGCATTCTTCGAAGCACTTCTTCATGTTCATTGGCTGGATCAGATGTAGATATTAATAGATGCGATTCTAAAATAGCGGAAGACGCAGTTTGCTCGGCGCTTGGTCAAATCATAAAAGATATGGAAGATGGGAAACTCCAAAAGATAACCATAATTTCCATGGCAAGTTCCGCTGTTTCCTTGTTTTCAGATGATCTTGATAGAAAGGAAACCATCAATACACTGATGCAAAATGTAATATCTCGACTGCGGGAAGACAGAGTTACATTACAGGAAGTGAAATATCTATTTCGCACCATTATCCGGAAGTATCAGTTTGAACATGAAGTGATGTTTCCTTCAAACAATGAACCCGTGTCTGCAGATTCGGAACTAGCTGAGTCTTTGATCAGAGAAACCATTATTAAGATAGACAGACATATAAGATCTGGACATTTCAGTGACGATGACTTATTATTGTTTGCAAAAGATAGTAAGAAGGAAAAGTACCTTTCGGAGACTCCACAAGATATTGTCAACTTAGTTTTAGCAATTGTTTATCATTTAATGAATGAATTTACGGATGTAACTGACACAAATGAAATAATGAGATTTTTAAAAGTTGTGGATTCGGAAAATGGTGACGTCATTAAAACCAACGCTGATGTGATTCAGTCATTTGACCGCATTCTGAAAGAAATAAAAGCCAATGGTCAGAGGTCGCGTTACTTAAAGGGAATTGTACGTCACTTTGTGTCTCACCGTGGTACTGATCACGAAATCTTTTCAATTGCCAGCATTCTACAAACCATGAACGTGGGAATACTGTCAAACTTTGTCAAACTGACAGTAGCAGACGTGCTGAGCGATATCAGAAAAGATCGCATCCAGTCCGAGGCAATGACAATGGACGACATGTCAGAGACTGGTATCCTGATACAAACTGCCTCTTCCATGGTAGCTAACAGACTTGTACACAATCTCCTGTCTAGAATTGAAAAGACGGTGATGAACGGGAAGCCATTAACTTCTGATACTGAGCTAGAACACGTCGATTTTGAAACACATCGCCAGACAGGTCCGTCATTCATAAATTTTGAAAACGATTTGTTATCTCGGATTACATCAAATGAGATCGGTGTTCATATTCTTGAGACATTGAATAATATCCTTTCTAACATGAGGCTAGATAGATCTGTAGACAGAGTGCAAAATATTGTTGGCGAAAGATTTGATGATATACAGAGGCAAATGTCTTCTAATATAATTGAAGATTTTGTGTTAGAAACTCTTCAGGATATTGTCGAAAATATGCAGGATCAGCTGTCCTACAACGATGTGCATGATATGTCCAAACTGAGACAGGATGCAAGCCAGACGTCTGTATTCGTCCTAGACGTTCTCAATAATATCCTGAAAGACATGTCAGAAGAAATCAAAGCAGAGGGAAGGGAGAAAAGGAAAAAAGAGCTTTTAACTGCCGAGAAACAGCTCTCGACAGTCTCTTTAGAAGCTGAAGCTGTCGTCGTCGGTGCACTGCACAACATTATTCAAGATTTTGTTGGGGATCAGGATGCAAAGCGCATTACCCTGCAGAGTTTTAATTTTGACGAGAAATCTACAAAACAGCACGTGATTGACACGCTAAATAATATCAAACGTGACATCAATGATTCCAGTAACGCAGCGGTAAAAAATGCTGTGACTGATATCATTCAATCAGCGGTCGAGACCTCTGAACCTCAGGAATCAGAAGCACACGAATGCAACCTTATTGAGAGTATGATTGACATGATCATAAAAACGCTTGAAAAAAACAAGTTGAAACCAAATGGTTCGGGTAAAAGGGGGATGTCTCAGTCTTCCATAGAAAGTGAAGATACCTTCGATTTAGTATGTGTACCAACAGATACCAGCGACCAGATGTTGATTGATGGTCGTTCTGTAAGTCTACAGAAGATGGCCGAAATGACGACAAAAATGATTAAAATATATGATGGAAACATTCGCAGTACTCAAAGTTCGAGACAAGAAGTTGTTGGTCAGATACCTGGCGAACAAGTAATTGATCTATTGTCTGAGGCGGTTTCAAAAACACTTTCTAATGTCGAAACTGGAAAGTTGTCTGAAAAAGAGACACACGACCTTGCAACTGTTCTTGCTGAAAAGTATCCTGTAGAAACATTTGATGAATTTGACAGGTCTTTGGATGTCCAGAAGTCGTCATCAAGTGTTAACAAAGCTTTAGAAGACTTCATTATTACTACTCTACACAAAGTGAAAGATGAACTGCAATCGGGCATGATGGAAGAAGACAAAATGAAATCTGTTGTCAAAAGTTTGACGAATTTGCAGAAAGAACAGACTTCTGGCAGTCATGCTTCAGTAACATCTGTTCCTTCAGAAGTAATCACTAATCTTGTAAAAACTGTACTGTCTTACATTGTGAATTCGTTTGGTGATGATGAAATTATAATACGTGACGAGAGCAAGATACAACAAGGGTCATCAAAGTCACTTATATCGGATACAAGCAGCAAAACTAGTGGATCTAGTAAAGCTAATATCAACCCCAACGCTGCTAAGAAACGCTGGTCGGCTCATTCAGAAGATCGTTTCGGTAAGTCATTTAAGACTACACCAGTTCCCATCATGCATTCTTTCTGTGATATAACGGATATTGGACCAAAAGTAAAAATCAACACTCTTCTGCCAGCGGTCGATAACGCAAAATCACAAAAGCCAACATGCATGGTGACGCCACAAAAGATTGCCCAAAAGCCATCGACGAATAAACAGCGAAAACCACTAAGGATTTCGCGTACTCGTAATGAATCGCCTTGTAGAACTGTTACCAACGAACGACCTACAGCAAGAATTGGTACGACAATAAATTCATCGAACTCTGTTGTTACCAGTAGACGTTATTCCCATGCAAAGGGCACAAGTCATTTACTACATAATAGTAGAAGTGTTCAAAAATCATCTACCCCAAATCAGATACCAAGACGACAAATGATGTCCCCGAATAGAGGGGCACTAGCAACAAAGTCGAGAAATCGAACAAATGCCAAACCGTCTTCACCTAAAGTTCTGCGACCAGCTTCCGAACAGCAAAATCTCTCAACAAAATATCAAGCAGAGGTTTTGGGAAACAGGAGAAGCGTGTCAACAGCGGAAAACCATGATAGAATCACTACGACCACAAAAATGACATCAAGAAGTGGTAAAAAGATTACTCCGAAACGGTCTTCACCTGACGTCCGAAAATCGTCTGCGGTTGGAGATAAGTTATCGAACCCACATACTCTGGTTCCCAGTGCCATAGAAAAGATTAATTCTAATCCAACAGCCACGGATCAAATGGAGATCCGTTCACTATGTGGATCTCACAGAACAAAGATGTCCGTACGAGTTGGGAATGATTATAAACCACGAAAACATCCCCCCTTTCATTAAAAATGTAAGTAATAATAACATTAAAACTCTACATTTATATCAGTTAGCTCAATAAAAAATCTTTTTAGAAATTCTTGCGATAAAGTTATAATCGGTCTGATTATTTTTTCCACATGACCTTTTGGTTTTTTTAATTGTTGTTTTGTCACAACACTATCCCAGGTTAGGGGGAGGGTTGAGCGCTCAAGAACCGGTTTAACTCCGCCACATACTAATTGCCTGTCCCAAGCCAGGATCCTGTAGCCCAGTGGTTGTCGTTGTTTAATTAGTCATTTATTGTTATATTTTCACCGTTTACGCTTTAGATTAGGTCGATTGTCGTGTTTCAGTTTGTATTTCGGGGCCTTTTACAGCTTCCGTTATAGTATGGACTCTGGTTCATTGTTGAAGACCATAATGGGACCTGTAGAAGTTTAAATTCCACTGTCATTTTGGTGGATGGCTGTCTCATGGACAATCATGCCACATCTCCTATTTTTAGCTCACCTGGCCTAAAAGGCCAGGTGAGCTTTTCTCATCACTTTGCGTCCGTCGTCTGTCTGTCCGTCCGTCCGTGGTCCGTCAACATTTCATATTTTAATCTTCCCCTCTGAAACGACTTTGTCAAATTTGGCCAAACATTGATGGAATGGTCATTAGGTGGTCCTCTTCCAAAATTGTGTCCGATGACCCAGACTTCCCAGCAAGATGGCCTCCAGGCTAAAAATAGAAAAAAGGGGGGATGAAATTTTAAAAATGTTCTTCTCTGAAACTACTGACCCAATTTCAACCAAACTTTGTTGAAATGATCCTTAGGTGGTCCCTTTTCAAAATTGTGTCCGATCACTCCAACCTGTGACCAAGATGGCCGCCAGGCTAAAAATAGAAAAAAGTAGGCATGAATTTCAAAAATTTTTCCTCTGAAAGTATGGAGCCACTCTAAGCCAAACTTGGCTGAAATGGTCCTTGGATGGTCCTTTACTTAAATTATGTCCAGTGACCCGAATTCCAAACAAAATGGCCGCCAGGGTATAAATAGGGGGATGAATTTCAAAAATCTTCTTCTATGAAACCACTGTAGACATTTTAACCAAACTTTGCGAAATTCTTAAACATGTGGTCCTTTACCAGATTTGTGTTTTTCGTGTCGATCGTATATTCAAATGGCCACCATGGCAAAACTTAGTTTAACATTGAACCCTTAGAGAATTTTACGTTTTCATCGTCTTCTCTGAAACCACTGTAGAATTTTAAACCTAATTTTGCAGAAATGTTAATCACTTGATCCTTTACCAGATTTGTGTTTTTATTCCGATCGAAAATACAAAATGGCCGCCGTAACAGAACTTAGTTTAACATTGAACTCTATGGGAATTTCACATTTACATCTTCTTCTCTGAAACCATTTAACAGGTTTCAACCAAAATAGGCAGGAATGTCAAGGAAATCGTACCAAATTTGTGTTTTTCGTGCCATCATATTACAATGCATACTTAATCCCTTAGAAAACAACACATGAAACTTAACCTGTCATGATTGATCCCTATATATTTCACACAATGTGCTCTTTTTGGTTCATTTAAATCAGTTAGACTTTTGCAATATGATATTGCAAACATGCAGACAGTGTAACAAAAATTTTTTAAACTTTTCCAGTGAGCGATTACAGGCTCCGTGGAGCCTCTGGTTTTTTATTGTATAAGTTCGGGCTTAGACTTCATATCACATTATCGTATCTTTAAGAACGAAAATATTATTAAGGAATGAATAAATAAATCCCACTTTGTTTTGGTTGGATCTTCCTGTCAACACTTAGATTATGTTGCCGTATCCTTATTTATTTCTCATTCTTGTCAATGAAAATTGTACCAATAGTGGGGATTCAGGTAATTTCAATACAAGTACTTTGAAAACAGATGAAATACCGCGTAGTTATAAAAGAGATGATGGCAGATTTACAGAATAAATAAACACAGGGGTTGTCTCCAAAATTAGACACGTTGACCAGTTTCGGCTAATTTATGAAAACATGGTCGGATGCAGAGTCAATAGTATGGCGAAATTAAAGAGAAAATCTAGCCTAAAAGTGTTTAAATCACTTATAACTTTAGCTGAACAACAGGAAATGTTCAACGTAAAAGCAACGCGTATCATAAGTAAAATATTTTCATTGTGATTAAGCGAATTTTAATCCAAAAACACTAAATAGCAATTATTTTTACTGTAATTTTGAAAATTGCAAGGTGTTTTAGTGAGGATATTGTAAAGAAGTGAATTTTCACCTCTGGGTTCTTCCAGTATGGTGGTCAATAGATAGTATCTGTCAATTGGGTGTCATATAGAAAACTAAATAAAAATTTGCTTTTAATACCAAAAACACAAGACAAACAAAAGAAAAACACATATA
>JAULBM010302607.1:0-14692 GCA_032357055.1 Geukensia granosissima
ATAATCAGTTGAGAAAAACATCCGGTACAACGACCAATTTGCACAAGAAAGAAAATTCATTTCCAAGAAGAACATCTTACAAAAATATAACCAAGCAAATAAAAAATATGAAAAGTAGATAACACTTGACCCTAACATTGGAAATTGTAGGTAATATATTTGGGTTAATAACTGTCCTACCAAAATTTTTTGTCATTTTATTTCGTTACCGTTGGGTGTAACTTTTTTATTTATGAAAGGAAATACTTCAAAAGGAGCTTGTTTTGAAGAAAAGATATTCAGCCTTTTGGCAAAGTCAACCATATATTTGTACTACTTTGCATTTTAACACAGGATTTGAAAAAATGCCACCCTGCCGTGTTTAGCCATTTTTGTAGTTCATTACCTTGTTAATGTATGCACAATGTTGTATATTTAGTATAATTTTATTACGCATCCTGCACCTGTGTTTGAAAACATTAAATTGGATCAGCACAACCATATATAAGTATGTTTTAGAACATTTCGTTGTTCTATTCCAATATTTTGAAAGAATATTTTACATTTTGTCTTTTCATGTAAGGTAAATATGGAAATTGTAGTAAAATAATCACATTTAATGCAGGTGTTACATACTGATATTGTACCGAAATTTATCTGCATCCCTATAAAAATTGTGAAATGAATTTCTATATAAACTTTAGCAGTTATATTTTAAAAAGACTCAATAAAATAGAAATTAGTGTATTTCTTTGTATTATATAGGCAATGGTAGAGAATTGTCATCTAATATGCTCCTTAAGACCTCATTATTCACACGTTTCCATTAACATTTCATGTACAAGAGTATATCTTATTGAAACTGGAGGGTCTATACCTGTTTCTTGTATCATTTTCTGGTTTCCTTAAGTCATTTCAATAATAGAACATTCATAATCGACATCTAAACCAATTTTATTATCAGTAAACATAAAAAAAATTGTGGAATTATACCTTTAAGGTTACACTGAGGATTTGTCGGTTCGTAGTTTGAGGCTTTTCGGCCATATATTTCTATAAATATTATGTTATGATTGCTAATTTTGACTTAAAAAGTACATTTAATATATAGAATAGCAATGTAATGCTCAAAAAGGTTATTTGAATCTTTATTGTTGAATATTTAAACTTCTTATTATAACTCCCTGCAAATGTGAATTCCAAGATTTGACACCAGTATGATTTAGGACTGCCATTTACTTCAATATTGTAGACTTTTTCAGAAAAAATCAATCCGAATCATACAAAGTATACATTAATTGACTAATATGATCCAACAAATTCACTAAGAACTGAAATAATTTCAATTTTTAAAACTAGAAAAAGATAACTACATATAATGAAAAAATTGTGAGCGACCATAAAACTATCAGATCTTAACAGATTTTGATGACGTTGTGCATTTTTACTTGTTATATAACAAGATTAACACATGCAAAGTTTTATTTGAATCGGACCATTTTTTCCTCTCTATTAGGTCCGGGACACAATTAATTTGTGTCCACCTCGTTGTCCATGAACATATTTCCCCTTTAAAAATAGTGCATTTTTCCAGTTTTCTATTCCCTACTTTCTATTTATATATTTTTAACTTTCTCAGCTTAAATATTTTGATCTTGGACATATTTCCTACAAACACCCTTATAAGATAATTTAATGTATATAATTTGTGCTTAACTTTACAAAGATATGCAGTAAAATCTATTAAACCTAGACCAGACCAGAATTGGACACAAAAATTCTTGTGACTATTAACAATCATTTTAAAAATTGATCTGCCCCAATTTTTTTTATTTTGTCAAATTTTTTATGGGCGGGTGGGAATGAAAATCTAGCAATTATTTTAAATTGGCCTTATCAATCAACTGATACAACAGGTCATATTAGATGATGTTAGCAAAGATTGATTTAATTAATGTGAAATTAAATTCATCTGATTTAAAACAGGCTCCAATGTAAAAGAAGGATCTAAGAAATATCTGATATATAATCAAATATTCAACCAATTAAGGCTGTGGGTCCCATCTTGACATTCTAAATAACGTGAAAAAATTTATTTAAGTAGAGGAGAACCAAAAATTATCCTTTCTGATGGTTATCAAGCGTCAAACATTGAAGAAATAACTTTTAAAGGGATCATTTGGGCCTATTCATACAAGTCATGTCTATAACCTCAGTGGTTCCTTTAAAAATTAAAATTTACCATTCTGGTTCCAGGCTTCTAGGAATTGTTATGAAAAGTTTCTATAGAAATCAAACCTAAACCTTGCATCAATTTCTGTCAAAAGACAAATAGTTAAAGCTTTAATTTTTAGTTTTTATGAAAGAAGATGTTAAATACCACAACTACTTGTGACAGATGTAGAAAGCAAATGATTTACCTAAAGTATAGGGAAAAATAAAGTTTTCCTCTTTGCTCTTTCTTATGTCTACCTTATTCACTTACCACAAAGGGAACAACTTTAAAAAAAAATCTAAATTTTTTAAACCAATCTCAGACTTCCAGAATAGGTTTTTAGAAAGGGCATTTGACAAAAAAAGAGATTTAAACAAAATTTTCCATAGGATTTAATGTTAAAATTTAGTCAAGCAGCCATCTTGAATTTCTGATGAGTGCAAATTATCTTAACTTTGTACAAGACTAACCAAGGATTTTTACACAACAAATAATTTCAACTGCTTTAATACCAGGTACTTTGAATCAAGAAGAAATTTCATCATATTTTTGCATAGACAAGAACATATTTGAAACATTTTCCTGTTTTTAAAAACAGTCACCATCTTGGCGACATCTTGGATGGTGAGCCAGGACAGCAGACTTATCTGTTTACAAAGGATCACCCAGGAATCATTACTTCAGCCAGAAATTGCTTTATAAGTTTCATACACAAGTTTTTAAGTGAACTTCAAATAGGGTGCCATTTAAAAATTAAACCAAGTTTGGCTACAGCTTTCATCTTTGTTACTAGGCAGGGAAGCAGAGCATAAGCAGAAGTACTTGTAGTTTTTTAGTTTGGTGAGTCCAGAACCAGATTTTCAAAATTGAGGTGAGTCCCAACATAGTAAAATACATAAAACTTTAAGTTTTGGTAACTTCCCTGGGCTTGTCTAGAAAAATTATGAGTATCCTAGCACTCTGAATCAGACAGGGAACATTCCATAAATGTTTGGATGTAATTGGCTCAGTTGTTTCATGAAAGGGTCCTTTGTAAAACTAAAATCAGCTATGGTGGTTGTGTCAAGATGCAGAATAGAGGAAACCCCACCAACACCCCAAGGACCATTCCCACCAAATTTTGGCCCCAGCTGACCAAGCTATTTCAGAGATGAAGATTTTTTTGTTATTGTGGATGGATAAATGACTGACAGAGGGGGTGGACAAACAGGCCACTGAAGCAAAGTGATGGCATTAGCTCACAAGACACTTTTGTTCAAGTAAGCTATAAAAGTGAACAATTAACTCAAATTTCTTACCCTGCTGAAAAATTCTGATGCAGAAGAATTTCGGGAAACAGCCATCTTTCTACTTCAAAAAAAAATTCACATTCACACTTTCTTTGATACTGAATGCTTATTTATGAATTCACTTTTCTTTGTAGACAAGTCCACAATAATAATTTATCCAAAATTTATACCAGAATGTGGAAATCTGAACATTGAACAAATATACAGGTAAAAATATGTGTTAGACAGGAAATTTTTGGGACCTTCGATAACCCAACAGATATCTCTTATCAGTAAAATCAAAATTTAATAAAAATCATTATCTTCAATCAAAGGACCTCGAAGGGATGTGTTGAAATAAAATCTTAATCTCCTACAGCATACCAGGTAATATTTTGCTTTTACAAAATTCACTGCTGAAAGCGGATGTAAAATGTAAAAGCTTATTTTTAAATGAAAAAAGCATTTCATTTTTTTAACAAGTGTGGGGTTATGTTGTGGAAAAACTGGAAAGTGACCCCAATCTACAGGGACACCTACCACTGATAACATTACATATTGATTTTATAACAGAATTCTTGATATTAGATGAACATACATTTGGATACTGTGGTAAGAAAGAATTTAATTGTAATTTAAATATATTATTGACTGCAAGATCAGGACAGCTGATTTACATGTACATGTATATGTTAGCAGTGACTGAAAGTGATCAATAAACAACAAATCACTTTCAAATTCTTTGTATGATGTGCCAACCAGCATTGGACACTATAAATTATGAAAAATGAAACATATTTGGACATGGACCTGAAAGTGTATTAGAAAAATTACCAGCAGTGACATTGACTTCTTTTCAGTACATTTTCTTGTCCTTTATACAGAAGGATCTTGGCTTGATTTTTCCCCTAATTAAATCATACATAGTGCACAATCCAGAAAAGTTTATTGTACCTTTCTGGCATAAATTTCGTATTCTTTCTTTTAAGTAGGTATCTAGTACTTTAATCACCTGTCTGACATTCATGGCAAGAAGGAGAAATCAATTATCAATTTAACTTTGAAGTTTTGTCTGGATCCAAATATCTGTACAAAATACATGTACATAAATCTGATTTTAACTTATTTTTTCTGACATAATCTACATAAACATATGAATGCAACATTTGAATTCATGTGTTTGAATTAAATATAAATAACAAAAATCAATGATATTATCTGCAATGTTATTATGAACTGATGATTCCCGAGGCAAAATACTTGTACACATGTACTTACAATAATTACATGTACATCATGTATACATTAACATTTATTTGTTTTTGGATTTTAATATTGATCTGTATTATTAATTTTATTATTTATTTAAAATAATAAATTTGGCATTTATTTTATCATTTTATAATTCCTCGAAGTTCCTTCAACAAGTAAAATAGTTTATAATTTCTATAGAGAGAGAACATAAAAAATTCTCTGCATACAGTTGCCAATCATCAACTTCATAGTCAAAACTAAGCTGCAGGTTTTTTTTTTGTGGGTGCTCCTTCTACATCTAATATGACTGAGGGCAAATGAATCGTCCACAACAAGGAATGTGTTTCCAGTTTTCTAACATTTGATCATTTAGATTATACATGTACATGTATGTTTTTATTAACTTTTCTTTTTTTGGAAAGGGGGGGGGCGGGTTTCACACCACTCTCAACAATATTTTAGTCATATCACGGTGGTCAGTTTTACTGGTGGAGTAAGCTGGAGTACCCTGAAAGAACCACAACCTTTTTGCAGGTAGCTGACAAACCTTATCACGTAAGATGCTATAGCTAGTTAAAAGCAACTCATTTTGGATGGTACAAACTCAGACGCCAACTCATGCCATATAGGTGATAGGCTACAGAGTTTAAATCAACTACCTAGACCACTTGGCCACCAAGTCCAATGTGTGTTTTGACATCATGTACATCTTAATGTAGTCAAACAGTCAAATAAATAGGTGGACAGACAAGGTGATTCCAATATAATCATCAAAAATATTTCAAAATATATGCTTGTATACATCCTATATTTATATGCATATACATACATGTATATATCCTAGATCCAGTATTTTTACAGGAAGAGGCTCTAAAGCAGAAAAGTTTAAAGTTTGTCAGGGTTACAAAATGGCCCCAAAGCAGTTGACAATGTGACCTTTACTTCTTACTACATGTTAGATTTTCATTTCTAGTTTTGGTATGTAAGATTGATGTCATACACATGCACATGTTTTGTGTAGATATACATGTATACATTGTACAGTCATGACAGTGTGCTTTCAGTATTTGCCCAGGTGACAGATAAGAATCAACACAAAATTCCAATAATTATTTCCATCATGTAACCAGAACTCCTTTATTTTTAGGATTTGGGTTTTGTTTGTTTGTTTGATTGGGGATTTACACCACTTTCAACAATATTTCAGTCATATCGCGGCAGTCAGTTTTACTGGTGGAGGAAGCCAGAGTGCCCGGGGAGAACCACTGACCTTGGGCAGGTAACTGACAAACCTTATCAAGTGAGGATTTGGGTTTTAAGGATTAAACATTTGGGTAGGTGGGGACACAGAAAATAACTTGATCAGTGATCATTTTAACCCCCAATTATCCTCAAAACTGGCATTAGAGGTACTTTTGTTGAATTGTTCAGTAGGAACAATATTGAAAAAATGCTCAAATTATTTTTGTTGCAATTTTTTATAATATAGAGAAAAGGGAGATATGAAGTAAATATTCATGACACAAAAATCTTGTATGTACAAGAAAATTCAAAGCAAAGGAACAACTCTTTGATTGCTGTTCTTCATCTCAAAGTCACAGTGAGGCCTTCAACACAGAGTAAAAACTCACACCTCACTGTAAGTTCAAATCGGCCCCTAGCACAGGTTTGAGCAGAATTCTTTGCTAAAACACTACATCCGTGCATTGAAGAACACAAATGCGGGGTAAGGTCAACAAATTACAGATCTACACAGGCAAAGAAATCTAACAGAATACAATGTAAATCATTTGAAAGACACCTCTGTCAAAATTGGATGAGAATTTTTTTTTAATTAGGTCATGGCTGTTAAACAGTGTTTATCTTATTAATAAATATAGTGGGATCATGACATATGTGGCTTGTTGTGTTGGCTTTGTCATGGGGAAAACAAAAAAAACATCAAACTTGGACAAAAAATAGATAAGTTACATTTGAAAATTGAAAAATTCCCATTTGGTCTCTTTTAGAAAACAGGCAGGGCTAGATCATCTAAAATCAATTTCAAATTGTATTTTATTTTGGGTATCATTGTGTTAATTTCAAAAAAATTTAAATAATAGAACAAAAGTAATTGAACAGAAACCTAACTGTCTGAAGCGACCATGAGGACATGCCCATAACATAAAAAGACCACAAAATTTTTGCAGATGTATAAAAGATAAAAACCTTTAAAATATCCAGTTTTTGGAAGCATTTTTCTATACTTTTAGTTCTTGTATGTTACTAGGTCTTAAAGTTCATGCAAAGTTATCTGCCATTTTCATTGTATTTAGAAGTTTTAAAGTTTTATTTCAGATGTGTAGTGTTAAAAAGTGATATTCGGCACTGGTACATGTACTACCTGCATTGTGCATTTTCATGATTTTGAAATACAATAATTGACTAACTGGATTGTTATAAAACAGGTTAAAATGTCTGAATGTTCTTCAATTTTGAAATTTAACATCAAATTTCAGAAATAATTCATACATACCCTTTGATACATTGTCATTATTGACAAATAATCAATTTATTTGAATATTGTTCAATGTAGTTTTGTAGGAAATCCAACTTTTACATGGGTGGGATGTTCTCACAAAGGTTCAGTTAGTAACAAAGGTGGGATGTTCTCAAAGGTTCAGTTAGTAATTTGATGTTTAAATGAGTTTTGAAATGGGGAAAAATTGAGTGTTATTGTATACATGTATGTAAAAAACAAGCAAATTAAGTGACAAATCATGCTATATAACATCAATGATTGCACAATACGGGTAGTACCAATACAGAATTGTGCATAAGTCTGAAGTCATCTGAAATGCAGACCAAAATAAACAAATATAGCGGATGACTTTACATGAACCTTAATTGGAAAATGTTGCCTTTTAAATTTGGCAGCATGCAATAAAAAATAATAAAAATTTTTATTTTTTTTATATCAATACACATTAATGGGGATAGTCTCTATTAACAACTATTTCACCCAACCAGATAAATATCATAATAAAGTAGTGTAAAAAAGTATCATATACTTCAGCTAAGCAATTTTATGAATAGATATAGAACATAAACAGTATTATCAAGTATTTTGGAACTTAAAATATTAAAGTTTTAAAACTATATTCAAAATTTTGTTAAACCAATAAGAGTATATATATCAGAAGTACATATAAACCCCAACATGTCAGTTTTTGATATAAAATAACATTTGGGGTCATAATATAGAAATACAAATGGATTGTACGAGCCGTTTACATATATACATGTGTACGAAATCAAGTTTATGCCATAAAAAATTTCCCACCATGAACATTTAGTGCCCTTACCTGTTCCTACCATGACCATTTGGTACCAGGGCAGGATTTGTGTATTACTTATCCAGGGCTGTCAAGTTTTGATGACGAGCATGCGTGAGAATTGGTAAAAAATTCGAAGATCAAAGGGAAAATAGAAAAGATCAAAGGAATTTGCCGACAAATTGAGATCAAATTGCGTGAGTCTCACGCTAATTGCGTGAGACTTGACAGGTCTGAATATTTTTGCTGATGTTGTTTTATGTGTTGATTTGTTTTTGTTTTTCAAGTATTTCATCTGTATATTTTTATGTTTTATATATATGTTACTCCTTCTTGATCAGACTGAAGTTTATCAAATTTTCACACTTCAAAAGAAAATCCCTTTTTGTACTGAAAGCTTGCAAAAACTTTTTATTAATGATTTTAAGACTAGTTTCTTCCTAATCTTACCAAAGAAGGTTTTAAAAATCCAATGTACAGGAAAATTAAAGCCGTAAACAGGTGCACAATTTTGATTTCACGAAAATTGAATTACTCTTTACAATATCTAAAAAGCTATATCTTGTCTTTAATTTTCAAGGAATTATTTGCCTCTTTAGTTGATATTTTCTTGATATTATGGACTTTTTTTATTGGTTTGATTTTCTCTGCAGATTGAAGCATATTTAAGTGATCCAACCACTGAGGTATAAGATTAGATCAATTCCTTGAAGTAGTAGTAAAAAAAATAATGTACAATCAAAATTTCAAAATAGATTTCACATTTTTATGTCTGTGGATCCAAAAGGTCATCTGAGCTATTGCCATCACTTTGTGTCTGTCATTCATCTGTCCATTCACTTCAAATTTACAGCTTCACAAGAACATTGGGTATACGCCTGCAAAACTAGTTTAACCTTTAACCCCTACAAATTCTATGTCTGTAGCAAGTCAGGGTATCTCAATCATACACTGTGTGATGATGGATTTGTGGTTTGCAATTGGTGTAACTTGTTGTGGAGTTCCATATTATTTATATACGACTCCAGTTTGGTGCCAATCCATCATTCAAGATTGCTACCAGCCCCTGATTTGTTTTTGGACCCTAAACAAAAAACATTTTGTGAGAACTGCTGCACAGATTAAAATCAGATATCTTGTAAAGCAACATAATAAGGTGCTGACCAAGTTTCATATTGCTTTACTGCTGATCTGTGATTCAAAATGGCTGCCATCTGGAGAATTTATCATACATAAGCCCATTGGGGATATCTAATTCTTAAGAATCACCTAATGAATTGAAACTAAACATAATACCAGCGGGGATAATTTATTGTACACAAGTCTCTACGGAATATCACCTTCTTAAGAACCACCTGATAAATTAAAACAAAACATGGTATAAATGTTCCTTATGAGGTGCTGATGAAGTGTTTTTATTTTCGTGGTGGTCTGTCTTCCTAGACAGCAGTCAACAAGGGACTTAGTTTAGAATAGAACCAAAAGGGAACATATTTTAAAGACATTTTCTTGAAAATGGTAGAACAGATTGAAACTTATCATGTTTCATTATGAGATGCTGTAACCCAGTGCTACTACTTGAACCTGTAATTTTTTATAGTACTTTCATTTCAAATACCCTTCCCTGTAGTCAATACATAAAAACAACTTTTCTCTTATAGTAAAGGTCATATTGTATCAGGTGAGATATTCATGCTCCAGAGAGTCTTTAGTTACAAATATTATGGTCTTGAATATTTTAAAAATCCAAATATGAAAATACTATATCTTTTCTATTCTTTCGAAACTACTAAATTATCCTCATTGGACCATATTTTTTGGTCTTTAAGTCACATTTTGTTCACATTAGCCTCAAAAGTGCATCTTAAGGGGGCTGTGTCTTGAATATAGCTCATATATTGCATGCTGGACGTTAAATGATGATAAATCAATTAAACTTAATAGGAAGTCCTGTGTAAACCCTTGACCATGTATTGCTGGGACTTGTAAGGGACTTTGTTATCAAATCTGTTCATCTTTTGATGGTTTTAATAACAATTTTTTAGACTTGAAGTCTAGGAATTACATAATCTAGAATTGATATTAAGTAATATTCTCTCTAAGATTTAGGCAATGGGTGAATTATGACCTGAAAAAACACATTGAACTGACAATTATTGGCATTAAATTTTAATGTATATTTTGAAAAAGAATAAAGAGATTTTTTTGGACTCTGGTTTCAGTATTTAGAGATATTTTTTCTATAGATAGTTATATTTAAAGGAGTTATCTCCCCTATTCTGGTTTTTACAGGGTATTTCTTGCATTTTTATTTCTTATTTTACTGACGATAAGAACTAAAACCAAGCTTGATTTTGTAAATGTAATGACATTTGGAATTTGAATATATAATTTCTTGTGTTTTGCAAACCATGATTCACTTTTGTCTAAAATTGCTTGATTCTTAGAGAAAATAGTTCTTAAGCTAAAGTAACAGCCATTAAACCAGAAATTATGATATTTCTTTTTTTCTGTTCACCTTTCAAATATGACTTTTTCAAATATCCAGGAACTACCTATTAGTAAAAAAATGTTTAATTTCAAATTAGAGTCAGAATTTTTAAAATTTATTTGAGGCATATCAACCTATTTTTAAGTTTAGAAAGTTTAATATTTTGAAAATAAGCATATTTATAAGGTTGGCTAGAATTGTCCAGTAGTTTCTTTTAAAGTGATAGCCTGCATGATCTTTGCTAGTTCTTATTTTTTAGACTTTTTAAAAAATTAAAACTACATGTAATTTTGCATGGATGTATTTTCCAATCTGATAGAAATATTTAATCGTTGAAAACTTTTTCATGTAGTTCACAGATTAACAAAAAATGTTGAACAATAATTCAAAAAAAATAATTTGTGGATTCACATATTGCAAATTTTGATAAATTACTGTTCAGCCTTTTCAATATAGAAACTAAAATAGGAGTAGTGAAGTATATCTCCAATTTTGGTAAGTATTAAGTGGAGATAATCTATAGTTTTGCATTATTTCCCTTTATTTAGGGAAATATTAGTTCTGACTAATCCCATTTGTGTTTGTATTGAAATGTAAACATGGCTCAGTCATATTATTCATTTGTCTTCAACTACAAAATTTTCTTTATTTAATCACTTTAGGTTTAATTATTTTCATTTTGTTATGTTTTCTTATTCTGTCTTCATCTGATGTCTCTTGTTTAATTTTAATATTATAATCATCCTTAGATTTACAAAATTTTATGCTAACTTAGCTAACATTTAAAGGTTTAAAAAATTATTATGATATTATGAATTTCAGCTTCCTCATTATGCATTTATTTCTACATCACACACAAAAAAATTTTATGTGACTGAAAATTTTACGATATTTTTATTTCAGTCCCACCAGATTGGACCTGGACCTGAATATGAGAGAGTAATGTTTAATGTCCAGGGAAGAAGTCCACTCATATCACATTATCTACACATGAGACAGTTACGAGACTTCCACCAACCGGGGAAGAAAATCAGGCGAACTGAAATAGCTGCTTTACCATATCCTTTAATAATTTGTCATACCATCAAGACTTTCAGAATTTAAAAACAATTACTTGGAAATTTCCTCATGTCTTTGAGTATTTAAAAAAATACTTGAAATACCTTCAAGGTTCTGAATATTTAAAAATCAATTTAAAACATAGTGTGTTTTTAATTTTATTGCTGTTTTGTCTAACCACATCTTCTATTTTTATATTAAAAATTTCGAGAATTAAAAAGTTATTATACTTATAAGCACATTTGCCTGATAGTTGTGTATGATATACACAGGTTATTAGCAAAGGGTTCAGTTGACACCAAGGCAGGCTCCACTACTTCGGTGTGATTCATATTTTTATTGTGGTATTTCATGTTTCTTGAAAAATCTTATTGTTTGAAACTACAAAGCCAATTATAACCAAACATTGATGGAATGGTCCCTAGATGGCTCTCCACCAAAACTGTCCAACGTCCCCTACTGGTGACTAAAATTAGTTTAATGTCCTTTTGTTATATCACTGTCCCAGGTTAGACTGAGTTTTCACAAACATGTTTTACCCAGCCACACACTTTTTGTGCCTGTCCAAAGACGAACCTGTTGGCATTGTTTTTATGATTAGGTGTTATACTTGTTTTACATTGTTTTCTTATTTGGTTGATATTTGTTACATTTCAATATCAAAACATTTATTTTTTGGCCCATTTACACCTTGGTATAGGGTGTGGATATATGTCCATTATTGAAAGCATTGTGTAAACCTGTAGAATGTTTGTAGTTTACACATTTTGGATGGCTGTCTTATATACAATCATACAACATCCTATTTTTCTACAAATAATCTCAAGTTGTCAGACTTTGTCTGACATGAAATTTATCTAACAATGTTTTACAGAAATTTGCTGCATTTGTTAATATTTAAAAGCATTAAAAATTCAGTAAGGCCTTGAAAAGTATTGCACCTTGTAGTTGTCCCTGCCGTCGGATTTGGCTTCCCATTTCTATTTGTTTGGATTTTTGCCTTGTTTGGATCTTGAACTTCCTAAGTTTTGGTTCTTATGCTACTGATGAGAGGTTACTCCCTGAAATGTACATATAGCATATCTAAATTCTCCATATTTATTTAACATTGGTAATTTTGTATTTTGTAAGTCTAGATGGAAATACATAATATACCTATAATGCACAGTCCACAAAGATAAACTCAAAACAAACAAACACAAAAAGCAAAATGGAAACAAAAACAACATTTGTTTGTACTCTATTACAACAAATAGTAGGGGGGCCTTGGTGGCCAAGTGGTTTAGGTAGTTAATTTAAACTTATCTGTACAGATCACTGTAGCCTATCACCTATAGGATGTGAATTCTTGCCTGACTTTGTACCATACAAAAACAGGTTGAGCTTAATTCGCATCGCATGTGATAAGGTTTGTCAGTTACCTGCCCAAGGTTGGTGGTTTTCTCCGGGTACTCCCGCTTCCTCCACCAGTAAAACTGACCACCACAATATGACTGAAATATTGTTGAAAGTGGCATTAAACCCCATTTAAACAAACAAACAAATAGTAGTAAAGCCATGTTCTCCAGAACAGGAAGACTGTACCATTACAAGATATCATTATACTTAGGACCTCATTTTTTAATTTGCCAGTACAAACATATTCCTAAACAATGGGCCCAATGCAAATATGAAGGCCATTAAAAATATGATATCAACAACTCAAATATTGAAATACACATATTCATAAAAAGATCAGGATAAAATCTTATAAGTTGAATTATATGATATTGTTCATTTATATTCGAATCAACTAGAACTTTTCCCACTTTATGTTGGATTTTTAGTTTTTACTAAAGTTTTCTTCATACTGAAATGATCTTTTTCATAAAATTCCACCTTTTTGGACTACTTTTCTGCAATTTTATAATAATTTCGGTTAAATTTTAGCACTTATTTTAGCTTTTTTGTACAGCTGTAAAAATCATGCCTCTTTATAAAATCAGTGAAATCACATTTAAAGACCACATACTCTCCCATTGAAGCAGAGGCAGGAAACCACATGAGATTGCCCCCAGTTTTATGGTGGGGTCCACATGAGTCATAGTTGTATGCTTGTTTTTAATTTTATATGAACTGTGTCTCATGTTCTCTCTTGCTGATGTTCTTGAGATTGCCATTTCTGTTGACCACTCCCTTTTCTTTCACTTCCTCTTCTCAAAATAGCATTTGGTTTTTTTTTATTTATGACATATTTTGATGTTTTTTACCTTAACTAAAGCACTCCAGATGGACCAACTTACAAACAATTAATACAGAAATCTATAGCCATGTCAGAAGCCATCCAGAGAGAATATCAAAAGTAAGTAGCTGTTTTTTAGCATACAACTTATGTACCGCTTTTCAAAACTGTAGAAAGGATTGGACAGAAATTTCCTGCCCTTCTGTCTGTCCATTCCTCCAAAATTTTTGTCATAAAAATATCAGCTCCCACTGCATGGATTGATTTGAAAATTTGAATGTACCTTTATATTGATAAGGAGTTTGTTTTTTTTCATGGCTGCTTGATATCAACTTCCTGTTTCATGGGACTTTGCCATTTTTCCCAGTCATCCAAAATTCCCCATAAAAATTTCAGCTCCCATTGCATGGATTGACTTGAAAGTTAGTATGTATCTTAATTCTTTATATTGAGAGACCATTTGTTTTAAGTCATTCTTTATGGAAAGATATAGACAATATTCATTTTAAAAAATCAGTTCCCAAGTTGCATTTATAGATTTGAAAATTGGTATGTTGCAAGTTTTTACCAAATGTATTTGCAGCCTGACGTCAACTTTGGTACTCAAAAATAAAACGAGATGAGCTATTCTTATCAGGACTTAGCATGCAACTTCATGTTATAGTAGTCTCAATGGCTTTCTCAACGCTACCTCAAATGAGAAGTCACTGTGATTAATTGTAACTATTTCATTTTCTAGTTTTAGCTTTCTATTGAAAATAGACCTCCTTTAATATGTGACTTTTTTTTCATCCAAGTAGAACCTTATCACATACAATTTAATGCATTTTTAGTTCGCCTCTATGAAGTAGAGGGGGACTATTGGAGTACCCTCGGCGTCCATGTCCGCGT
>JAULBM010302618.1:0-14690 GCA_032357055.1 Geukensia granosissima
AAGGGGGGCGTAAGTCTTGAAAATCGCCGAGCGGAGCGAAGCGAAAAAAATTTTTGGACTTTTTTTCCTATAAATGTGCCTCCCCCTTTGGATCCGCACCGTTTACTACTATAGTTTTATACAACTTTTCCATTTTTGGCGGAGATTGAGGGGGCGTACGCCCCCTACGCCCCCCTTGAATCCGCCCCTGCAAGTGAAATGTCAAAGATGCCGTTGCATGGGAGCATAGCAATTGATGTAAAAATCGTATATTAAAACAACTGGTTTTTGCGGTCCGTTGTTTGTACAGTAGCAGAAGAAGCAATTTTCAAAATCATATTTTTATATAACTACATGCAGCATTTATAAAAAAAACATTTCGTGCAAAATTTGACCACCAAATATTACACGATTCGTTGAGCCAAACAGATTACATTTAGTTAATTTTTATAGAGGTTAATAATAACCATATACTAACAACTAATAATATACTAAAACCAATACCAATATATATTTTATGAATATATTACGACACGACATAACTGCAGTAAATTGCAAGTCACAGTCAGTTTACTTTAAAAATTGTAAGGCATGATCCCCAAGAATCAATTTCAACATTGCCTGATATGTGAATCCATACTTTGTCATTTGTTTGTAGTTCTAAAGCAGCTGATGTCGTTACACCATTAAACTTGACAAGGTTGTCTACACGGGTATACAATGTAACTAGTGATCCATTTTTATAAATATTAATTCCACCGGCTGTACCGGACGAAACAATAGACACGGATACATAGTAAAGTCCGGGTGAATGGCACGTAAATTTTCCAGTTGACGTAAACGATGATATATCGGTTATTCCGACATTATTCTTGACATTTACAAATTTGACAGTTTGTCCTTCATTGTAGGTTATATCAGTATCAACACAGGCTGTCAATGCAACTGAAATGAGATAGTTTATATACCTTATCAAGCTCTTTATAAGACAAATGTGCAAAATGTGTGAAATGGTAAACCGTTTAATTTCACTTACCTAACCTGTAACAATGGGCAAGAGGTGAACAGATGCTTGTTCAATAATTCGGATATTATGTGTTAAATTGATTCAAACAATGACCTTGTTGATTGGTTAACAGCAACGACCAACGGTCAAAACCGGGAACGAGAGTCTATCATGTTAATGTCAAGCAGTTTTTAATATATTTTAAATGATTTAGCCGGCTAGCGTTTGCAGATCTCCATATCGTCTTCCAAGATAAAAAAAAACTTAATACAAATGTACTCTAAGTATATTTTTATCTAATTGTTGCACAAAAGGAAATGTGGTATGTTTGTCCATAGGATAGCCATCTACCATAAAAATAATAATAATAAAAAATAAAAAAACAAACAATATACAGTCAAAAATGACACAAAAGGCTTTATTTGTGGGTTTTGATCGTTGAAACTGTAATAATTCGAATATTTTGTTTTACGCGATTTAAAAAAAATACAATTACGACACTTATGGAATACTTAACTAATTTTACCTTTCTCGCTATTATGCGCATTCTGCTTGTTAGATAGAGCGATTCTTCTATAAATGTCAGCCGTTGAAACATTATAAATGCTTTCAATCTGTTGTAGCTTGCGTTCTATGTCCTCATCTTTTACTTTCTGGTAGTTTTCATGTTGCTCGATTTGGTCGTAAATAGCGCCGATTGTTTTATTTTGAATATGTTCCTGTTCGTTGAACTTGGTTTCTACATGGACTACCAAGTTATCAAGAATGCTTTTATAAGCAAGCGACTGATTATATAAGGCTAAAAAATCCTGACTTCTAGCTTGCTGTTGAACTGCCAGAGAGTGTGATTGTGCACTTATAGTTTTGACTTCCTGCTGCAATAAACGAAACTCTTGCAGCTGTTGTATACCCGTGAGTTGTTCCAATGACTTAATCTTTTCACTCAAGTTTGAAGTTTTGTTTTGACTCAAATGTAATGATGTTTCCAGTGCGTTATACTTAGCTTGCAAATCATTAAATCTCTGCTGCAGTTTTGTGTTGTTGTCTTCGAGGTAACGGTACTTTACTTCTAAATCATTTCCCGGAGTCAAAGTGCAGTTTTCACTGTGTTTATCAGACACTGCCTTTTCAAGGGATGCAAACTTTTGATCCACCTGGGTTGAAAGTAACGCAAACGTCCTATCAGTGGCTTTTTGCATCATGTGAAGTTGATCAAAGAACTCTGAAACTGTCACATATTGTTTATTACCAGCGGAATTACTTCCTGAATTACTATTATTAAATGTCAGTAAAAACTGATAAGATGTAGGAACTGTTGTCAAAAGAACATACAATACCCATGTTTGTGCCATGACCAACGTGGAAAGAATATAACACATATTGAAATCTCATTTTATTAATACCAAATATCACAACAAAATAAATTTTACATAGCATGGTAACACGGAATATTTAAATGATTAATTATTATAAATGATATCAAAACATTATTAACGCAACACGAAACATTGAACGTTTACATTGCAGATAACTTTAATCCTTCGATATGAATAAGAAATGTAATTTTATTATCATTAATTCTTTTTCTTATTTGGTTTTCGGTATTATCTGCGAAATATCTTTTTTTCCTATATACCGCGGAATTTAAAGTTAAAGACAACTTAAGTGCCTGGTATTTGGTAATTCATTAACAGTCAGAAGAAAATATATTAGCACAATTTATATTAACTATAGCAATTTTCCCATGTAAAATTTGACAACACCAAAACACCGGTGTTTAACCGAAATAAATTTTAAAGGCCATGATTTGAAGTTAACGTAAATATTGAAAACATACACCAAACGAATTTCGCTACAACTGGCATTGAAAGTATCTTTTATTCATCATTTAAATTATAGTGTCGTCGGAACAAAAGACTGTAGGTGAAAAATAATCCGACAGAAATTCATGAATTTATGCATGACACTAGTCTTATGAGATACGTTATAATGTGTTATCAGGCCGATAGCTACTTAAAATCAACAATAGATTTGGCACTCTCTATTATAAAAGGCGAAAAAGGTCAACCAAAATTGTTTACATTAGTTGCAAGTTTCAAAAAAGTTTTTTTAAATCTTTTAAATAAAGGTTTTTATGTAGCATTTAGCGAGATCGTAAACTTTTTAAAGGCTATGTAGACAATTCCAAATTAACGAATACATTTATATTCTCATCACAAATTCCTTCACAAGAGTTTTACAATGCGTCTCTTTAGTTTTGGACACTGTGGTTTTGGATCTCCAAATATCAGGATCACCGATTTTTAACACAAAAATTCCATTTATTTTTAACATATTAATAAATACATGTGCTCCGTTCTTTGCTGCATTGCTTCGGGAAAGAAATCCAAAGTTGACATAATTTTCCTATTTATAAAACCCGAGCAGCCGAGTTTTACTTGTAGTTTGATCATGTCACGGTTAATTTGCTTCAATAATTGTTTGTTAGTTTGTGGTCAATCTAAGAGTGTATAAAGCTAAACTGAGAGAGTGCATGGGTCAACTCATATTTGGTTGGAAGACATCTCCAACTCGCAGACCTTTGATATTCGGTTTAAGAGATATTTGCCTCATCAATGCATCAAAATAAACAAAAATATCTATGAAATCCAATCTAAACATGGCAACCATTTAGATAAAACTTCGGTCTTTTTTGTTCTTTTTAAAAATATGATAAAAGGAAACGGAATCTTAAATCATCATTGTGCCAAAATAAATTAAGCGTTTAATTATTCGAGTTCCTTTCAAATCAAGATTTTATACGGATTCTTGGGATGGCCTGGCGCAAAATTATATTATAGTGTACAAATTTTCAAATACAATAGCTGTCCAAAAATGGGTACTTGCGACCCATGGTGCCAAAAATATATTTAACACTAAATTTGGAATGCCATTTTTCAAAACTTCTTTATATTCAAAAACTTGTCATCTGACTTTTAAAACCATTTGAAACAACTTATGTTCTAATGTGAATATGAAACAATGTTAAAATTTTTAATATAAAGTAATTATTACAGATATAATCAAAATATTCAGCGAGTTCCAAATATGTATAGATTACGTAACTAATGACCCTTACAGTTGTATATTATCCTCAAAATTAATTTTGCAGGCTTACCCATTAAATTTACAAATTTGATGACAAAATTTTCTTCTTCAAATGACATCTTATGGGGGGGGGTCTGTTTTCTTTCCAGAAATACAATTTGAGTACATTTAATATATGTTACGGGACAACTATTTAATTTTTTAGGGTGGGGAGGTAGGATGATGCAGTTCGAGCATCTTCTCAGTAATATAAATGTCCTTACATGAGATGAAAACAAATATTCATGCACACGGCGGGTTGAACGTAAATATTCAGCCCCAGGTTTGTTGTGATCAACTGTACATAAGTGTATTGTAAGAAAGTAAGAAAAAATTCCTTGCCTTGTGACAACGAATTAAATAGTTGTCCCCCTATATTCTAATGCATTATTTGACAAGGAAAGATATGGCGTAAAACGCGCCTCAGCACAATTTTGAACATGTATTTTGAAATCATCCCTTCAGAATAATTCAATTACCCCTTTTGACTAGCTCTTGACCAACCAAGAAATCGATCCATAGTTTTTGATCTTGAAAAACACGGATGATAAAACTGACTAAAATATTTTTTCCTGAAAAATTTTTATATTATGTAACAGGATCCAGAAAATCTTTTCTGTTCCCGGCTTCTGTGCTTGCCAGGATTTTGGTATTTTCGTAGCTAATATGGTGATCCGATTTCAACTCAAACTGCACACATTTTAAAATCCATTCAACGTACAGTGAGTCAGCAAATCTGTCGAATGGTGATTATTGTTGTAGACTTGCTGTAAGGATTTGGTTTCCATGAGCATTACGGCATAAAATTTACTGACACTTCCCCATCATTGTTTAGATGCAAGCGTCATGTCGGTAACTGTACGATTTTAAGAAGTTAATCCAATCAATATTTAAAAGGGAGATGATTTCAGCGAAATAGCTTTCAGCCTGATATGAAAGATGAAGGTTCCACTAAGGTCAAAATCTAGGACAAAGATAGGTTGTAGAAAATTGCCAATATCTTCATAATTTAAAAGACTTAAGATGTGAAACTGGATACAAAATTATTTAGGGGATACATATTACTTTTACATTTTTTTCTTGTCAACAAAATAGATCTTTAAATGAAGTTATAAACACTTTTACTTGTATGGTGGCAGAGTTTGAATAAGCATTGGTTTTAATAAAATTAGTATAAAAAATTCTATGATATCAACTGCAGAGCAAGCTAGATATAGTTTGTCAAAAAAAAATCATTAATGTTTGAATATTTTAATATTTTAGCGTGTTTCATTTAAGGTGCGCTCGAATACCAAGAGGGCAAACTAAGATTTTACCAGATGTATTTTTAAAAATTATTAGTAGCTTGAACTGCATATGAGATCAAAAGAACATTTCAATCAATTTTTATGAAATATAACGCCTTTTCCATTGAACTAGATTTTTTGGAAAATTCTCAAGTCACAATCCAAACAACTGCATAAAAAGTTCATTTAAAAGTTATTTGTGACAACAACAGAATTATCAGGCAATGTTCACAAGAACGGTGAGCTTATAATGTCTGTTTTTTGCAAGAATTCATTGAAAATAAAAATATACTGCGCATTTTCTATTGGTCAGTCAGTCTCCTATATTTTGACTTTAGTTGAACCTTAAGTGCAATTTTAAACACATGTTTAAACTAAAACAAAGCGTAGACATTCATCCGAGAAAATGTGCTATATCGGGGTCATTTTATTCTCTATGGAGGGGTATAGTGGAAAAATGCCATAGATATGAAAATGAAAAGATATAGGTTAAATGTCTGAAAGACTGCACTCCAACTACGAGAAAATAACAGAAACTTATAAACCTAGAGCTCCGACCACAAGGAATTTAACAAGGGTGAAATGCCACTCCTTGTGAAAATCTCTAAACCGCCCGAAATAAAAAATCGTGTATGCGTAAAACTATATTGCTCCTTCCTGAATATTATCAAAGATGTACACGTAACAAAACATTAAACAATATGAGAGACTATAATTCCTGACATGGAACAGGCGCATTGAGACATGTGGTGGGGTTGGAGACCGTACTCCATTCACAAGAAAAAAAAAGGGAATTTACAATTCAAGGGGTCTCCACAGGACCTTCAACAGAAGTGGATTCCACTCCTTGTGAAAAGCTCGAAATCGTCCTAAATAAATAGAAATAAAATACGTAAAATAATAACATTAAATACAAATCTAAGACTTCAAATTCCTGACTTGGAACAAGCACATGAGAAATGTGGTGGTGCTTACTAGTTCAATAGGATCTCAACCCTCACCAACAGGTGGTCAAAGGAAAAATCTGAGTAATCGCCCCTTAAAGATTGACTCTTATCGTAATTTTTTTTCTCGGAAACCGTAAGTCGTAGAGGCTTGGGACATTCACTAATGATCATAAGACCACATGACCAACAAGTTGGATATAAGGTCTAAGGTCACGGATGCACTTGACCTTTAACCCTCAACCTTGTTACCGGATTTTCTCGAAACTTATAACAGATGGCTGATAACATGTGAAGAAGAAAATGTGTATCTTATCAAGGTCTACATTTGCTACATTGGGTCCAAAATCATTGGACCAACCGGTATGGACCTACGGTCCAAAAACCAATTTTCGGGGTCCGAAATCAAGGTTTTTTTCAAATATCTCGAAAATGGTAAGAGATAGAAAGAAACTTTATATTGCAAAAATGTTCAGATGGATATAGCCTACAATTTGACATCAAGATCAAAGCTCAGAGTCCTTAGCAACACTATGAAAATCCTTAGCAACCAAATTTTTTTGATAATATATCAAAATTGGTGATAGATAGCTGATAACATGTAATACAGAAAATGTGTATCTTATCAAGATCTACATTTGCTACATGTAGGCCAAAATTATTGGACCAACCGTTATGGAATTAAGGTCCAAAAATCGTTTTCAGGTCCGAAACCAAGGTTTTTTGCAAATATCTCAAAAACGGTAAGAGATAGAAAGAAACTTTAAATTACAATAATGTTCAGCCTAATATGGCCTACAATTTGACATCAAGATCAAAGTTCAGAGTCCTAAGCAACACTATGAAAAACCTTAGCAACCATATATTTTATAATATCACAAAACTGGCGATAGATAGCTGAAAACATGTAATAGACCTACATTTTTTTATTTGAATTTAGTTATGTAAATTTAAACTGAATGCAATTTCTTATTCATCCTTATCGTCATGCGCAAAAAGAGGAACGCATAAAAAGTACCATATTTCCTTATTTTTTAATCTTTTATTGACCTTGGGGTGAAATTCCTATCATTAAGCTGATAATATTAGATTGCGACAGTAAGACCATTTTATCTACACAGTATGTCTGAGATTTAATACTGTGTTTTCAATAAACGTGGAGAAACGCAAGATGGATGCAATGACAAACGTACTGAAATTTGTGTTATGGTGCGATCAGTTTGTTGATAAATGTACTAGCAAATAAAGTTTTAATGTTTAGACTATAATGTCAAACTTCTACGCCTTGTGGATAAATTTGTTTAACGAAACGGTGAGATTCAAGGGATCATCTTTAAATTTTGTAGGCGTTATAGGATGTGATATCCTTTGTCATAAAAAATCCCCATATTTGCAGCCCTACTTTTGTGTTAAATCCTTGTAACAGTTGAAAATTTTTGTAAAAGTCTCGATTAGTTTGTGATATCTGTATCCCTAATGCAAAAGTTTACTAGTAATACATAGATTGCGATCACTAAAGTCAGAAATTTCTGTGCAAACACGGGCAAATCTCACTAGTTGTAAAATGCAACTAAGGAAAGTTAACAAAAGGAAAGAAAAATTAACCCATTTATCATAAATTTTAGTGATAAAACAACCCTGTTCAGTTTTTAAATCCAAATCTAGAAAAGGAGTACTATCATTACTCCTGTTATATTTTTTCAAGGGTAAGTTCTTTAGTATAAATTTTCTTTTGCAAAATTTTGAAACTCTGAATTATGTAAGTTATCACATCATCCAAATATCTAGAAGTAATATTAAACTTAATAATTAAAAACTTAATCCTGTTTCGAAGGTCTTTCTGAATTTTTGTCATTAACTAAGATTCATTAAAATAAATCTGCAATGAAAGCAGCGCAGTTTGTGCTTATTGGTGTGCCAATTTTCTATCGATGAACCATCAAACCATACGTTGATACTATCAGGAAGAAATTCGACCGTTGCTATCATGTCAAATGATGACAAACAAGCATATTGTTTTAAGATATGTTGCAAAAATGATAATACTTATGCAGCGTATGTAAAAACAAACAGACTTTTTGAATGACCCATTGATTAGATATGAAAACTTTTCCTTTTGCTTGTATGTTTAAGTGGTATAAAGATTAGAAAGATCATAAATGTATAATGTCTAAAAAGAAACTGGACATACATTAGATTGTCTAAAAAAATCTTTTGATATTTGAACACTCAAAAGTAATTGATTAATGAATTTTCGTAACATTAATAACAAAAGTTAAAATTAATGGTTTTAACAGTCGTGAGGCACTAAATAATAGAATTGAGACATTAGCGAACTGCATGTACTAGATGCATAAACTAATCGAGATTTGTATAGAGTTTTATGAAGTTTTAATAGCAGTACATTGTTGGAACTTCAGCTTTTGACTGCATTGTAACATTTAGATGTTCATTAACGATCTGTTGTTCCGTCAAGTTTGTAGCTTGGCTGCTTTATCTGCAGAAGTTCTAGAAGTTCTAAAATTTTAGGTTTTATTGTGGAAACAGTATGAGATGTAGTACTTGTATCTTTATAATTTGTTTCATAATCAAAATACGAATGATTACTTTTACTATGATTTAATTCATTTTTTTCATGCCTTTTTTACATGATTTATCCGAAAATTCATTTTGATCTTTTCGATAACATCACGACATTCAGTCCGATTGATTTTCACTGCAGGTTCCCTGTTATAAGGATGGAATGCCCTCTTGGTTTTTGACGATATTAAGGATTCTAGTAGTAACATGACAACATTTCCTTTTTTATGTTTTGAACTAAGACATGGACCTGAATCGTTGTTGTTATTTCGAAATCTTTAGTTACATCAGTATAGTTGACCACAACTCCTGACTCGGGACAGACACATGGATGGGTTATACTGGATTAGTGGACACCCAACCCTTCCCTAACTTGCGGTCAAAGAAAAAAAATAAACAAAAGCAGTAACATAAAACATAAACATAAAACAGAATGTCACCTAATTCGCCTAGAGAGTAACTGAATTATATATATATCAATAAATATTTTTAACAAAAGACACGCACAAAGAAGAAACCTCCCTAATAAATGTTTGAAGTTACTGAAAGCAAGTTTTAAGGTGAGATTTATGATGATAAAACATTAAACCTTTTAAAACGAGGTGTCATCATGCAAACACTTCTATTAGTGTTGTCAATAAACGTGAAGGAAGGCAACAAGAATAAAATGCCAAATTTATCAATATTTATGCAAAAAAAAGCGATATATACAGAAAATAACCAGTTTGATGTCTTGAATGTAACGTCGAACTTGTAACCCATGTAGACAGGTCTGTTAAACTACACAGTGACAATCAATTGATCATTTTTTAATTAATATTTAACGTTTCCTAAAATATTAGATGTCATCTCCTTGTCGCCTTGGTAATTTTAAAAAAGGTGGCAGTGAAAGTGAACTTCAGATGAAAATTGTATAAGAAAACATTTGTAATGCCGTTTGAGTTACTCTAGTTTAGCCTGTAAACAAGAATTGAGACAAGGTTCCTGTAACACGTTTTTATTAAACTTCCATCCGGGAAGAGGTTGACTGTACTGTTGAATTACCTAACACTAATTTAGTGTCATTGGAAGTGCTAATTCCTTAAAATAAATTATAAAAAAACACACTGAATTGAGCTGGATGTAAACAGAGGTATTTTTTACACGTAAAGAGTAAAATTATGCAGATAACATGCAGAATAATTGGTTGTTGTTCGGTTAACGTCCAGTGGCAAGTATGTCACGCATATTCAGGACGAGAACAATTTATCAATTATCAATATCAAAATAGGAGTACGGGTTTTGTGTGCCATTGGAAAAACGCAATACTGGGTAGCAGCATTAGAGTTCTCTTTTTCAAAAACAATAAAAGGGTTCTTTTACGTAAAACTCGTGACCCACTATGGTCCACTGCCAGGCTTCCGTATTATAACCTGGAGACCCTCAAACGAGAGTGCCTCCCCTATCGGCCACTTGGGATTCGCGCTGGGTCAACTCTGTGGTTCGAGTCCCGAGGACCGCCCCGGTCCGGGGTCCAGTAGAAATAATATGTATCTTTTAAATAGTCTAGAACTTTCTAAAATGATGACTTGTACTTCAAATTTGAAAAATCAATTTTGAAAAAAGACAGGATTAAATTTGTAATGAAACTTTAAGCTTCTATATTTTTGAGATTTCCGTTTTCTTTAACTTCCTATTGTACTACTGCATTTAACAATACAAAATATCAATGATGAATAAATATGGGGATTTTTTGCATGCTATATGTATATTTCAAGGAGTAATCTCTAATCAGTAGCATTAAAACCAAAACACAGGAATTATTCAAATGCAATCAAATCGCACTGGGAAGCCAAGTCCGACAGCAGGGGCAAGTACTAAGTACAATACTTTTCGAGGCCTTCCAGTATTTTCAGTGTTTTAGAATTTTAGCAAATGCAGCAATCTCTTTTAAAATTTTCAGATAAATTCCCACGGGGACTACTGGGTCCACCAGCCGAGGCGTCGACCCACTGGTTTCAAAATACAAAATTACGAATGTTGCATAAAAATGCAGAATATTTGTCTGGTTTATGTTCATTTCAAGGAGTAACTTCTCATCAGCAGCTTTAGTGAACTAAGGCGATAGCTTAACTAGAAATTATGCAGAGCTAAATCAAGAAAAGATGTGGATTGTGTCTTTCTGGCATATATTCCGTATCCTTTCTTTTAAAAAATATTAAGAGTTTTTTTCTTGTGCTGTGCGGATGTCGAATAAAGCTTCCTCGTGCTAGAGTTGTATGGTTTTTTTTAGATCTTGGGTACTGAATTGTATGTTGGAAAGATAAAGTTTACATCTTTTCATTATAGGTCATTCTTACAATTCAATCCATATCAAATTACTTGATCCGGTCAGTCTAATTCAAAAATATCTGTAATATGGTAGGGACGCGTGTCTACCTGCCTGCAAATAGCCTTATTTTCAAAGCCCATATGATGAAGTTTAATTCAGAAAAACATTCGCAGTGAAATTTATGCATTTGCAATCGTTGATTTTCTATTTTGTCAACAATCTTTTTGATGAAAAAGAAATGCAAGGCACTATTTTTAAGAAATTGTTTCCTGCCCAACGGAAATCTAATGAACGAATACATTAGCTTGACGAGAATTTATGTAGTGAAAAATCCGCAAAAGATTTTGATTGTGTTTTTCTGTCATATATATTCCATATTCTTTCCCTTAAATATTAGAACCAGAACACAGAAACTCCAAGATCAAAACATAGTTTAAGAAGTACTCAAATCCAAACAAATCGATGAGGGAAGCCAAATGAGACGACATGAACAAGTACATGTACTAAATAGAAATAAAACGAATTCGGAGATAACAAAGTGGAAGACAGAAATCGTTAAGTCGAAACAAAGACAAGACCATGGCCAACCAAATAAAACGAAATTCTAAGCCTGTGTTCCTTTTGTTTTCGTTTATCTTTAAGTTTGTTTCAAATATGTCTTGTCTCTTAGGACTATGCACTTTTGCAGCTAACAATTTGTAGTTAAATGCGTGGTTAAGTGTAATTAAATAATATATATTGCATATGAAAATTTGCATGGCATGAATGCAGTACTGTGTTTAAGGCTTAACATAGACCACTGTTACATATAATCAACAACTATCTTTCTGGTATATGATCCAATCATAGATCTGAAATTGTAACCGTTGTTATTAAAGAATCCGATGCAATAACACCGCTTATGTTAAGTCATGTTCTTATTCAAATCTTTTGGCTTCGTGACATGTAGAGGTATTAATAGCTCATTTCAAATCCTTTCTTGGGTGGACGGATTAGGTCTAATATTAGGAGAAATATTCACCATTTAAATAGTAATCATTACCATCTATGACTGTTTGATAACTGGCATTTTTTAACTCTTGGACACTGTTTTTTTATAGATTTTTGCTTTACTTGAAAACCGCAGCTTATGAAAAAATGGTTTGGATATGTTTTCTAAGTTTAACGTAATGCGGTTTCTTAAGACCTATTGTGTATTATTGCTTTTAAACCTAAAGGCATGAAAATTTTAAATTTTTTTCATTCCTTTCGAAAATGCTGTTAAAACTGTTTTCATCCTTTTCAGAGAATTGAGTAAAACGAACTGCAAAACTCAGTGAAGGCACAGGGATACCGTCAACTAATTTAAATGTTATTTAACCGCCGCACTATCTGCAGTCGCTATATTTGGAGAGTTAATCTTGACAACGACACAGATTGATTACATTTTGAATAAGGACGTTTGGTATTTTCGAATTCCTTCTAGAACTTCCAGTATAAAAAGTCGCCATTCATTTCGAGCATGTCTTCGTCAGAGGAGAAACATGTCTTTGAACGCTTTAATTGTAGCATATATCAAAGCGGAACAAATAACTCTTACGTCAGGAAATGCTGATACTCATGTAATGCATGCTTAACGAATCTTAATGAACGGTTCTTCAAAGACGATGAAAAAGTATACCACTGCCACTGCAAAAAATAAAACCCATTGCTGACAATAGTTTGGAACTTGCTACGTATCTTGAGGAGAAGTTTGTATCTGTCATAAACTTGACAGGAAGGCTTTTTAGAAGCAGCTAATACAAAGGAAACTGTTTGCGACCGACGCATTAGAGATGCTGTGGTAAAAATATACATGCCTCAGCCGCATTAAATGAAACGTGGATACAACATTATAAACTGTTTGAGAAAATGAAAAATATAACTTAACAATTAACGGAACCTTTTTTGAAACTATTTGCTAAATGTTCAAATCGATGTCGAGAAATCATAAAAGCCAGCGAAAAAACATCATCTGTGAAAAGGTTGGTCATATGTCAACAAAACAGTTAAACTCTGACAAAATTGACTCACATAAGTTATAAAGCTGTTTGAACTGACAGAAGTCAATCCAGAGGCAAACAAAAATAACATGATGCTCGAAATGCAAGAATGTCAAAAAGAACAAAAATCCATTACGAAACAAATTAAAGAACAACAAATACTATATAAAACTGAGTGTGATGATAAGAAATAAGGATGGAACCATTTGTGTCTCTCACAATTCCTCCAATAATGCAAACTTTTGCCGTTAAATTAAGTATAAGTGATGCAGATAGTGGGGACTTGATTGCATAGAAATTATTATTCTAACTTATGATTTAACTGTTGCTCATTTTTCTTGTTTTTGGTTGATTTCATTTCACTTCAGCCATCCATTAAAAACTCGTGTCATGTTTTTGATCATACTGTGAAATCAATTTTATTGTATTGTTTTGATATGTGGGGTTGTTATGTTCCTTTAAAAAATAAATCTGATTTATTTTATGATTTTACTAAATTAGCAAGTGGGTTTCCTGCAAAAAAAATGAACTTACACTCCTCAATATACATATTGTGAGTAAACAATGAAAGTTATAAATTTACTGTAATGAAGGAACAAACACTTGGTTTTCATATCTTTTACAAGTCATTAATATATTAGAGTTAGATGTTTACAATTTGATTAAGCTAAAAAACTTGAAACCCAATACATTGTCCAAAAAAATGAATTTATATTGTAAAAATTTTACAAGAAAGCAAGTTTGAAAGAACCAAATTAATAAAAGATTATGGCAAACTTAGAACATATGTTAAATTTAAATCCCATTTTGATACCGAAAAATATTTAAGTCTTATTGAAGATTTTACAAGAGAAACCTTTATTCGAAATTTAGAATTAGCAACCAGAAACCTTAAATTGAAAGTGTTCGTTATAATAAAACCCATATTTGATGTGATTTGAGAACTGGTGAAAATTGTTTTTCATATGATATTGAAGATGAAACCCACTTTCGTCTAATACTTTACATAGAACATTCTTTGAAGAAGCTTTAAAAATATGTCCGTTTCTTTTGTATTTATCAAGTCAAAATAAACTTATTTGGTTGATGACAATGGACAACAAAAATATCATCGCTATATATCATATTTTCATCAGATTCCCCCCCCCCCCTTTAGCAGCTGTCATATATTTAGAAAATATAACATTTCTAAATCTGTTTAAATATATGTTATCTTCTGCTTGTTATTTTTATTGACAAATACATACATGTAATTAAGGTAATTGTTGTATATTGATTTGCTACCCGTTGTGGGTCCTTAATTGTAAATAAACTGGTATTCTTGTATTCTTGTAAATAATATAATTGATAAAATATCTGGACATTAAAAAAGTTTTCGTCTGATTACCCAAAGCCCGATGATCATAACTGTCTCATGGAAAGAAACGGCAAGACTTC
>JAULBM010302629.1:0-14689 GCA_032357055.1 Geukensia granosissima
CACAATCGATGTTGGTCGCAATAGGTATAGGAACGGATTTGTATTCATGACAGTCGGAAGATATCCATTGTCATCTGAGAAATGGATATTTCGTACCGGATATGCGTGAAACATGCGTGACACGCATGTGAAACATATGTGTAGACACGCATGTGACACATGTGTGTGAAATCACATATGTAACACATGCGTGTAACGCATGTATCACCTGCGCGATTTCACACACATGTTTTACATGCGTGGCATTTTTACCTTAGTATAAGAAAACCAAGAAAAGAACATCGGGAATTGTACTTTTGTGATGCCTAATATCTTCAAGGTAGAGTCCTCTGTAAAACTACATTTAGACATTAATTATGTGTTGCTAACCTGAGATAAAGAAAGTCGGGACATTTATCTTATCTTATTGTTTCGTCAAGAATTGTTACTTTAAAAAAGATAAGAACTATCGCTACTGTGACATTTACCTGTATTATAATTATTGTATTATTAAAAGAAGATATGGATGGCAAGTCCAGCGACTGGGTAAAATGAATGTACGCTTGAAAATCTTAATTCATACAAGTGGCATTTTTTCAAGGCATGTGATAACCTTTCTTGGGCATTTAAAAAACTTCGGTTATTTTGTCTTTCCATTACCCATCTTTCTCTACTAGTGAAACTGAGCGGGAATTCGACAAAAGTGGCATCAAAAAGACACAACAAACAAGTAAAATCGTTATATAAAGCTTATATACATGTTTATATATAATGAAAATATTGAAACGATCATGCTTCATACCAAGAATTTCTCGATGGGTGAAATTGTGAGAAATCTGGCACGGAAAAGAAGACGTGTTTTATATCCACTCCAGTGGACGATTGACTTTCTGGCAAAGTAAATATACACTGTTTGTTTTCTGGCTCAGCTGATAGATTTGTCTTTGACAGTGAACACACAATGGATTTATTATTGTTTGTGATTTTCTGATTAGTTTTGAGGTCATTAGGATTGGAGTTTCCTAGGATACTATATATAATTGCTCCAATCAGGTATACACCCCCAATCGATATGTAAACATACATCCACTCCTTTCTAGTTCCCTAAAAACAAAAGAATATTAAACTTTTTATGAAAGAACCATTTTCCTGTGGTTACCCACATTAACGATCATTTTTCGTATAATTACAATACGGTTGTTTCGAATCATTTCTATTCCGTCAACATTATTTTATTTTCGTCTCCCAGACCACGTGACTTCGCTGGATTGTTAGGCATCCACTTCCGATTCTTTGCCTGGCAACTATAATCCATATTTTATTTAACTTGACATGTGATGTATACACGTTCTTCAACTTACAATTTTTAAAATACGTTATCTGAATGATTTTCTTCGTTCTTGAGTTGCGGAAGGATTTCTTAGGCGTTTTACACGCAAATATGACGTAACTTACATGAGCACTGGAAGCCGTCTGCCTAACATTTCGTCATAATGACATGGAAAAGGCGGAACCTGTCGACGGAATAGAAATGATTCAAAACAACCGTAATATCGGCAGAGTTGTGATTTTCATTTTCATGCTGTCACCTGATATTTCCAGTATTAATCGCGCGTGAGCCCCACATCAGTGATACCGGAAAATATCAGGCAAGTAGTCAAATGACGTTTATAATGACTTTGCCTATGAGCCGAATAACGGACTTTTGAAAGGTCTCGACTGAAATTATCATTAGATGATAATCTGAGTCTTAAACTCAAAACGGCTGATATTGTATATGCAACTAGTTGTATTGTTATAAAAGGAATTGGAAGATACCAAAAGGTCAGACAGTCATTGTAAGTAGAATCGCTTACAAGAAGGACAGACGGTCATTGCAAGAAGAATTGATTACAAGACGGACAGACAGTCATTCAAAGTAGAAATGATTACAAAAAGGAACAGACGGTCATTGCAACTAGAATTGATTACAATACGGACAGACGGTCATTCTAAGTAGAACTGATAACAAGAAGGAGCAGACAGTCATTGTAAGTAGCAATGATAACAAGAAGTATAGACGGTCATTGCAAGTAGATTTGATTGCAAAAAGGAGCACACGGCCAATGTAAGTAGAAATTACTACAAGAAGATAGACGGTCATTGCAAGTAGAATTGATTACAAGAAGGACAGACGGTCATTTTAAGTAGAAATGATTACAAGAAGGGGCAGGCGGTAATTGCAAGAAGAAATTATCAAAAGAAAGAGCAGACGGTCATTTCAAGAAGAGTTGATTACAAGAAGGAGCAGACGGTCATTATAAGTAGAAATGATTGCAAGAAGGACAGACGGTCATTGCAAGTAGATTTGATTACAAGAAGGACAGACGGTCATTGCAAGTAGAATTGGTTACAAGAAGGCGCACACAGTCATTCAAGGTAGAAATGAATACAAGAAAGACAGACGGTCATTGTAAGTAGATTTGATTACAAGAAGCACAGACGGTCATTCTAAGTAGAATTTATAACAAGAAGGAGCAGACGGTCATTCTAAGTAGAATTTATAACAAGAAGGAGCAGACGGCCATTGTAAGTAGAAATGATTACAAGACGGACATCGGCAATTGAAAGAAGAAATGATCAGAAGAAGGAGCAGACGGTCATTGCAACTAGAATTGATTACAAGACGGACAGACAGTCATTCTAAGTATAATTGATAACAAGAAGGACAGACAGTCATTCTAAGTAGAAATGATTACAAGAAAGAGCAGACGGTCATTGCAAGTAGAATTGATTACAAGACGGACAGACAGTCATTCTAAGTAGAATTGAAAACAAGAATGAGCAGACGGTCATTGTAAGTAGAAATGATTACAAGAAAGACATACGGCCATTGCAAGTTGAATTGATTACAAGAAGGAGCACACGGTCATTCTAAGTAAAAATGACTACAAGAAAGACAGACGGTCATTGCAAGTAGAATTGATTACAAGAAGGAGCAGACGGTCATTGCAAGTAGAATTGATTACAAGACGGACAGACGGTCATTCTAAGTAGAAATGATTACAAGAAGTGGCAGACGGTAATTGCAACAAATAATGGTCAAAAGAAGAAGCAGATGGGCATTCAAAGTAGAAATAATTACAAGAAGGAGCAGACGGTCATTGTAAGTAGAATTAATTACAATAAGGAGCAGGCGGTCATTGTAAGTAGAAATGATTACAAGAAGGACAGACGATCATTGCAAGTAGAAATGATTACGGGACGACAGACCGTCATTCTAAGTAGAAATGATTTCAAGGAGGAGCAGACGGTCATTGCAAGTTGAAATGATTACAAGAAGGAGCTGACGGTCATTGTAAGCAGAAATGATTACAAGAGAAAAAAGATGGTCATTGCAAGTAGCAATTAAACGAAGAATAAAACAAAACAAGCCGCAGTCGACAATTTCTCAGCAAAAATGACAAAAAGATGAGAAAGAAAAAGAGGCAGACGAACATTGTAAGCGGAAATAATTATTGGACGAAGATCAAGAGATAAAACAACAGCAAACTTTATAGAAATATAAAATTTACGAAACTAAAACTAATAAAACTGGAACGATCTCATGTACTCTGATGGGGTAAGCATTTCCTGCTAAATCAGTGGTACCTGTCGTGTTACTCACAAAGCAATAATAGTCACAATCCACAGTAATCAAAAACGGTATAAGAACTGCGTAGGGAAGATAACTCTGAGATATTTTTTCAAATATATTTATTTGATCAATTGTTAAAAAATGCCTTTTTCTACGATTATATATATCTAGCTAGTTACTTCCATCGACGTCTACTGGTTCTTGGTCTTGACTTCGACAAAAAAACTATTCACGCATTCCAACATAGCCAATGGAATTGACTAGTTCCGGACTGGAAAAGGCAATTCGGCCGTGTAAGGTAAGAGCTACTTACACTTTTGGACCACCAGTTATTCATGTTGTCTTGTTATCGAGACCGCTCTGTCTATCGATATGTCCATTTATTGTTACCTGGCTTTTTTGTGCAATGGTCTGAAGGTAACTCTTACCCTATCTCTTATCCTACCCCTAAATCTTACCATAAAACTAAACATAACCCTAACCGTTCGTACCAATGACCCTTCTAACCAAGGAACTGATAAGATTATTACTTACATCTACGATCATTCGTCCTATAATAACTGGTGCCGTTAATTGTCCTACACCATTCAACATGAACGCTAAACCGGATATTGTTGACGCATGCCTGAAACAGAGCCCCGATGGATATGATGGCAATTTAAAAAAAATTATTACTTAAAATATAGCATGATCTCTTATTGTATGTACATATTTGTAAACAATTCCAAAACACAAACCGTGTCCACTATTGAAGGAATCTTGTAGGCATGTGCTTTATATATACGTTTCTCACATAAAAGCATATCGCATACCTCTTTTTATGTATATACCGTCCCGACAATATTTATGAATTCCGTAATAGTTCTCGACAGCCTGAATTAAAATTTGGCTTTGCAAGACTATAATATAAACTATGTATAAAGTAATGCGAATAATTATTTTTTTAAATAAAAACACAGATTTATATTTATCTGTCGCGCGCACAATAATGACTTTCTACCCAAACGGTCAAATTTATATTAATCCAATATCTAGGTTAAAACGGTTCTTAAAATAAAACATAATATCCTTTCAATGTTTTGTTAATGTATTATTTAGAGAAATAATTATAAAAGATATCAAATTGCGATAATTATATTTGTTTACCCACTTACTTTGGAGATATTTCTAGAATGTTGGCATAGGATCCGGACATAGTTCCACCCAGTGCCATCGACGACAGAGTAATAAACATTACTGCCAGCAAACTATCTCCTTCCGAAAGAAATCCAACCGGTATGATCATGGCTGCTCCAACAAATCCAGCTGGAACAAAAAAACTCATTGTCACTTTGTTGGTGTGTCGTACATTTGAGATTGCTACTTATTAACGACCTCGTCTTTATCCCATTAAATATATTATGGCAATTGAAATGCTATTTTTGAAATTTCCGACAAAGATGGTTTGTCTGTATCAACAATAAAGTAAAAAAAAGTTAACCGCTAAGGTGTGGATACGAACATTATTGTTTTTCGTCTGTTCCAGTTCTTTTTTAAATGTTTGCAGAAGACAAAAAAAATCACCATGGAAAGCAATGAAAGACAACTTTAAAAAGTATGAACGTAAAAGACTATGTAAATTAATGTTAAAATTCCTCGTCTGCAGTTTTTCACGAAATAAAAGGTGAATTCTGATTTTTCATCAAGTACCCGCGGTAATAGGAATCCAAAATCAGCGGCAAAGACATCTACAACGTGTAATACACTTCGCTATAATTTTAGAGGTCTATAATTTAAATAAAATTCAAGAACTTTTTTTCATGCCAACAACAAAAATATATATACACAGGAGGATGTTACAAAAACATTAGATTTCCTAAAGGACAAAATCTTTGCAATTTTTCTCATGACCCAAAATAAGCTTAAATCGAATTGCGCAATACGAAAAGATCAAAATAAGCAGGAACCTTCTACCTTTCCGGATCTCTTGAGTTCACCCCTGCTTTTGGAGTCCGCATTATTCATAGTTGTATGGTTATAAGTACACTATGCGTCTTGTTCATGTTTTCGAGATTGTAGTTTTTATCGACAAGACCCTTCGTCTTTTAAACATGTTTACTAAACGGTAAAACAGTTTATATTCCTTGGGCAAGCACGGAAAAACATTATACTGCACACACATAGCATTTAGAGAAGACATGCTGTCATCAAATGCAAAAGAAGAAATATAACATAAAGATTAAGCGAATAAACGGGAAAAAAATATTGCAGACGACGAAATCTATCATAAAGATGAAGCGAGAAAACGGGAAAAATCTTAAGGGCGGACGACATTCTTATATCTTCGAACGATAATTTGAAAACAAAGCTCTTGATCAGATTTTGATATAGAAAGGCTATGGGATAAATGTAGAAATGAAAACCATAAAATGACGACTTGGAAATTTTGTGACTTTTCTTGACTTGATTCAACATTAAGCAATATCCATTTAACAACGGCGTCCGTCTGTCAACAGTTACAAAATTAATCTCTAAAACCGCTCGGCCAAAATGGCGGAATGCTCCTTGGGTTGTAACCTTCCAAAAATTGTGTTCGATAGACGCAACCTCCATGCAAGAAGGCACCCCAACCACCAACTCAATTTACGGCCACTTTCGAACGTTGTTTAACGTAAGATGCTATTGGTTATTCACCCAAGATATTCTAGACAAAAACTTATGTTCAATGTGATACCAAAACTTAGTGCATTTTCCTTTCGTGGTTATCTACTAAAATTGTGTCCAGCATCTCCGCCATCTAAGATGGCCGCCTTTACTACAAATAGAAAAAAGGGATGGAGGTGGCAAATTTAGATATCTTCTCAGTTAGAAATAATCTAATTGTTACAAAATTTTGAAGAATAGTCCTTAGGTGGTGTTTTATCAACATTATGTTCCGCATTCGCGTCTGCCCTCTAAGATGGATGCCACAGCCAAACTTAATTTGCCATAGGACCCAATGTTCATCTTCCAAATTTTTCCTCTGCATCTCAACCTCAGCCAAGCTAGATGTTGAAAAAGGATATGTAATTTAGGATCTTTTTGTGAAACTGCTGAGTCAGTTCTTCTCAAATTCTGTAAAACATTGCTGACTGGCAAAGACTAGTGAAGAATCCTTGTCAGTTGATCCATGCAGCCTTCTGTGAGCCTCTGGTTGTGGGATCGATATTGCTTAGCCTAAACTGTAAAGCGTTTGTAATGCAATACATTTTCGTCTTTTTCCACCATGATTTCAATTATCGTTATATTGACTGCTTTCGTTTTGCAATCGGAATTGCAACGCCATTATCTGATATTTAGAAATTATATGAGTTTAGACAAGCATATTTGTAATAGCTAGAAATATGTTTCCTTACCTCCACATTGGTTGATTTTCCTCATTGTCGTAAGTTTGAAGACACTTCTATTGAGTAACATGTCAGTAACTCTGCCTATAATGATGATAAATACACCCCTACCAAGAAACGGAAGTGACGACAGAAATCCATTCTAAAAACATAGACAAATCAAAACAGGTTTCATTAATATTCAGAAGTATCCATACAGTCGTATATATTATATTGGACATTTGCTGTTTTTCAAATGTTTCGAAGCAAATTAAATACTCTTAGTAGGATTGATGTCAACTTTTTATGTTTCTGTCGTGATAATAACGTGATTTGACAGTAGGCAACAGACAGACAGTGGTGTCCATCTTTATGATTTTAAAGTTTTTTTTAATAGTAAGCTTTTATTTTGTGTCGTCTTTGTCTCGAGATAGCTGTGCTCTTGAATTGGTCCATCTTTGGGTTTTTTTAAGTAACTGTGCTTGCATTATATCAATAGGATGTTACCTAACACAGATGACGAAGCAAATATGCAAGCAACCAGAAATGGATCTCTTTAAAGTCTGGATAATTGCATCATGACTTCAATGACTACCCAAAAATTCTCATTTCCTGTGTATACATCCTGATTATTTAATTATCTGCATTGGAAATCTTTCTTATATTCGACAGAGTTTCTTTTTAACAGATACCTCTTGAATTTTGTACTTCAGAATATCATTCATATATCTAGGTAAGAAGGAGAACACAACTGTCATTCCCCAGGCTACAGTAAACATTCCACTTATCATGGCGAGTACCGGACCGGAAGTGAGGATTTGCAACCACGGCGTCTTACATTTCTAAAGAAAAAAGTGTGATGTTAGCTTGAAAATAATCTGTCGAAAATAAGAATTTATATTAACCGGTTCAAAAAACATTTTAAAATGGTGCATTCTATTTTTTAAACCTATTTTATTTGCTTTAGATAAAAAGTTGATATGAAAAATTTAAAATCATACAGTCTTCTCCAGTTAAAAATATGTTCTACAACGATCTAGCATTCTTACTAGTAATTCACTTATGTATTTATTCTACTGTATTTAATTAAAAAGAGAAGAAAGAAAGAGCGACTGCTGGCGATAAGATAGTTTTGTTTTCTAAATTCTCTTTTAGAATTAATTATTGTATTGAGACAAAGTAGCCAAAACATGAGAGACTTATTTCAGTTAAACGAAAGAAAAAAAAAACAATTACAGTTCCATAAAAAAGAAAGAATAATACCTTTTCACTTATAGAGGATCTGTCTCTGACGATATAATCGAGTTCACCTTGGCTAATCAATGGGTGGTCCTCTGGTGTATCCGTGATAAAACCCAACCACAAAACGCACCAAAAGATAGATAAAGCTCCTACAATTGAAAGTTGAAAATCTCTATCTGGTTTCTGAAATCTTACGTTTCCGTTATGTAGATTTTGTGTATAAATTGAACATAAGATATCCGATTCATTTACACCGAAAAAATGTATTTTCTACATCGTAAGGAAGTAAATCTCACACCACAATCACAACAAATCAAAGCACATTAAGTTTTAAAAAAATACAAAGCAGTGAGATACAGATATGTACTAGGAAATCTTCAATAATAGATCTCAATAAGCAAGGCACAAACATGTCGGGACTCTTGAACATGTTAAAATACCACCAAGTAGAGATTTTTTCATAATTCACGTATCCATATCGTATACGTATCGAGGTATCCGCATACAAAAATGTGATATAAATTAATGATCTATTCTCCGGCCGGTCGAAATTTAGAGTGAAATAATTTTATATTATTTAAGGACAAATTTTATCGCTCAAGATGGTTAGCCAAAACAAAATATTAGTTACTAGGACAAGTCATAGACTTTAAACGTAATATGCATAATTGTCTTTCGTACAGGAGAAATAATCATGTAGTCAACCAAATATAACAGACTCTTTCAAGGATAATGAAGTTGTAATAATAATAACAATTTTATTGTAAACTGACTTGATCATAATTTTGATAACAGCGAAATATTAAAGTTTCTGATAACATTGTACTTCGTAAACTTATCCCTTTAACACGATAAATAGACTGTTTTATTTTGTTTGTTTTTTTTGGTTTTTTTGAGGGGTGGGGGTGGAGGGTGGGGGTGGCAGGAGTATGAAACAATAATTTATTTTCTAATTGAAATTTAGAGTGACATAATTCCAAACTCTTAAAAGCTTTATTTCATCGCTTATTTCATGAACCTAAAAATTCTAATAGAGATTTGAGCTTTGCCGAATACCTCGAATTATAATGCTTTATAATAAGCGTGTTGTCCGGAGATATAGAGATTATGTTGAACATATCATACATTTACTGTTATTTCGTGTATTTGGTACCCTGTATAGGCACTATAGAGATACAACATTTGTAGAATAGTGTGTCTTTGTGCAGCTCTTGCTAATTTGTTTTTGTTAAACACAGTTGTACAAAATACATATTCCCTAGTTACATTTATTGTGTGTATGTAACATACATTAGTTTCTGTCAATTAGTATGCTGAGTATATTGGATTCGAAATCAGTTCAGTTGTTTATAATTAGTTTCAATAGTAAAATTCAACCCCCAAACAGAAAAATATTAGCCGAATCAACATTTAATTTTCATGTTATCTAGCGCGCTGAATTAAAATATATCACCAACATGTAAACGGGAAAACGGTAAACCATAAACTGACCTTGAACCGACAACTAACCAAATCGAACAGATCTTTACTTTGTTTTGATTGTTGACCAAGTAAATACATAATTAAAAATCCACAGTCGGAAAGAGTATTTTGAGGACATTTGGGGAAAACATTTGTGTAGTTTTGAATGAACTATAAATATTTTAAGGGACTATTTAATTTACTTATTCCTTAAGTTATCATGTCCCGAAATACGTTAAATACGATACGTCTATACGGATACGTGTTCATATACGTGAATAATGAAAAATCTCTAATAGCAGAAACCAGTAGCCCATTTGTTTTCGTTGATTTCGTATTTTATTTTCCTATTAGGAGAAAAAAACACTTATTCATTTCATTAAGATCGAAATTTGAGAATGTTGAAATTCGTCTAGCCCTTTTACCTTAACTTAAACTAGGCAAAGACCATATATAAAAAGATTGAACATGACATGGCTATAATTACACAAAAAAATCATAATAAATTTAAAGTCTTCAAGTGAAACGCAGACTCCCATGGCGAGCCCCCTGTAGAAAAAGGCTTTTTTTCTTCCTGGAAACATTAGCGTCGCGTTGTTGAAACAAGCCGCCATATCTCAAATCACTCGAACAACTGATATAACCTGGGCTCAATTCAAATGAAATTTCAATTCGTTTACTGTTCTTGAGAATACGGCGGACTGATTGTGACTATATTGTGTACTTTTAGCACTATTTTTGCATTTGTTCCAATTTCAAGGGTGAATTAGTGAATTGACACCTTCAAACGTTTTGAGACATAATTGGTCGATTTATTTCTCTATTGAATAGTTTCACATTTTATTAAAGTGGACATTTCACAGCTTCCTTTAAGTTTCACATTTTATTAAAGTGGACATTTCACAGCTTCCTTTTCAGTTTGTTTTTAAAGCTGTCCAGTAACATGTAGATGCTAAACTATTTGTAATTTAGATTGTGTCGGATTTGTGCACGTGTTTCTTTGACACCCATACCATAAGACAGTTGAAGGCAGAAAGTTAAAAGCACACACGAATTTTGAAAAGCAACCATCATACATAGACGTGCTTAACACATTTAAGTCAATAATAAACATACCAAATCCGTAGAAAATTAGCGGCCAGCCGTTACCAAAAGGTAAGGTACAGAGCCAACCAGACAATGTAAAGGCAGCTATCACACCAATATCTAAACCTGTAAGATAAAAAAAATCTTGTCAATATATGAATAAAAGGAATTTGAAGATACCAAAGGGGCAGACAGAAATCGTTAAGTCGAGGACAGACAAGACCATGGCCAACAAAATGAAACGAAAGACAAACACAGAACATATAGCATGCTTGAATTTGGTTCACCCTTCAAACATTTGACTGAAGTGGCACTCTTGAATTTGATTGACTCCAAAAACATTTTATAGGACTGTCTATAAATAAATTAAATAACAATTAATTGACTGGAACTTTCGACAAAAAAGACTACATCAAAGCTTTAACATAGAAATACTTCAAATTTTGAAGAATAAGAATGCTTTATTTGCTTCTGGGGACCATGCTGTAAACACATCATCTCTAGTGGAAATGATTTTTGCAAATTCTGTATTTATACATTTTCAGTTGTTTGAAAAGAGAGATTTATATTTATTTGGTGGTGGACAACAAAATCGATTTTATAGTTGTCATAGGTCATTCAGATAAAGGCCTGCGAATATGTTATTCTCTTATGATTTTGATCTATTTCATATGTGACATGATATTTGAAGCACACTCCAAGACTTGCACGTTAATAATAAAGTAAATACTCTTATATAATTGGTCTATCCTGTGATTAGATAAGTTTTTGAAGTCATTTCTCTAGGCTGATCTGGTAAAGTCTTGCTTTGTGAGATCATCATTTACTTGTGATTTCGTGTTGATTTCAACTTGTTGTATAGCAACAGATAACATCACAGACTAAAGAATGTCAACATTTTTCTCCAGGTGTACATTCCAAAAACAAACACATAATGAATTTAATCATAAGAAAACCTGTTCCATGACTCATGTGAGCGGTATGGCTTATCAAATCTCATGATAATTTTAAACTAGTCAGATGCTTGTTGATAATTTATTTTGAAATTAAATAACTTGTGTTATAACCTGCAATATACAGCTCCCACTTGTGAAATCTTTATTCATTCTGGTTTGTCAGTGGACATCCTTTTTACTTTCCAATGGTATTTTGCCACCTATCAGGGTTATTTGACATACCAGTGTTAAGTGTTTGACATATTAGATAATATGTTTGTTGTACATTGTAAGAGGAAGTGAAAAGCAAGAACAAGTCAACAAACACTTCAATCTTGAGTACAAAACACAATGGATCATAACACATAGTGTACATATAAAACTTAAATCAACATACAACAATGAACAATAGTTTACAGTTTATTATGGTGTATTATTTCTAGAAAGTATATTTAAGGCTATAAGTTCATTCTCATTGACCAGAGGTTCTCAAACCTAGTTCTCCTGATACTCTGCTTTTCCCACTCAGTAGCAGCCTTTAATTGTTTATGATCAGTTTATATATTGTAACTTGGTTTTCTTATCCTTGTCAAATCTCTGATAAGCTCTGTTTCCTATTTCATTTCCAGAATTGTATTTTTTATGATTTTGATTTGAAAATCAATACACATGTTGTCCTGCTGGAACTTCTGGTTTAGGAGCCAGATTTCGTCACTTGTTATTGTAAAACAAAAAAGAAAGTCTTGCATTGGCTGAGAATTCCATTTGATGATGTAACCATTCTACCAAATCTACGTGCTACCAAGGACTGGGTATTCATACCAAGTAAAATGACCTAAGAGACACCAGCAGTAGCCAAAACATTCAGGTGTTTTACAATTTATAATATGAATGCATGTTTGCAGGTTGTTCTCCCAAAGACCAGTGTAAGAATGGGATTTGTTTACATCCTGATTGGAAATGTAATGGTAAGGATGACTGTGGGGACAATACTGATGAAATTGGATGTGTGACAACTAATACAGTCAATGGAGGTTAGATCTTTAATATTCCATTTATTATATAAATATAAATATAACATTTCTCAAAATACAATGCAAAGTGGGCAACATTTTAGATGAATTATAATTTTTTCATAAAATTCTAAAATATATAATGTTTCTGAGTAGAAGAATTATCTAATGGAGCAGGAGTTGCTTACCCTTCCGGAGCACCTGAACTCACCCTGGTTTGTGTTACTCCAGCTTTAGTTTTCAGTGTCGTGTTGTGTGTTCTATGTTTGTCATTTGTTTCATTTCGTTGGCCATGGTCTTGTCTGTCTTCCGACTTAACGATTTCTGTCTGCCCCTTGGGTATCTTTGAATTCCTTTAACAATAGATATTAAGTGCAAAAATGGTCGTTTACACAAAAAAGCTGTTACAAGAAACCTTGCAAGAGACTGGATGAATCTTCGAAATATTCGGAATGAGGTTATTGATACGGTTAGTTAGAACTGCAAAAAAGGTACATTATAAATTTACAAAACTCTCTTTATAGTCTATACCATGTATACCACCTGGAAAATGGTGGCGTATTGCAAAAGGTATCACTAAATTCAAAAATATTAGAGCCCCATTAAAGTCAATGGTTACATTTATTATCACATTATAGAAAAAGCTAATGCCCTTAATAGCCATTTTGCATCTGTATCATCCCCCTTACTGAAATCCCACTCCTATCGCCTACCCATTTATCTGAAATTTCTATTTCGGAACAGAAAGTCATTGATCAATTACGGATCCTTATCTCTAAAACAAGAGGCCCTGATAATATTCCACCAAAATTTCTTAAAGAAATCTTCCAGCCACTTGTAAAACCACTAACTGTACTATTTTATAACAGCATATGCTGTGGGGTTGTTCCGATTGACTGGAAGATGGCTAATGTTACTCCCGTATATAAAGACGAGAGTTCAGCTGAGGGTGTAAATAATTACAGACCGATACCTGTACCAAACTGTTTTGGTAAAATATTTGAGAAAATTGTTTTCCAGCATCTCCACAAGTACTTATTGCAATATGAGATCAGTCAGGTTTCAGACATATATAAAGAATCAAGTTAAAATTCTACTGTCACTTGGTGGGTGGCTGTCTCATGGACAATCATGCCACATCTCCTATTTTTTATTGTTAATAAGTTACGTATAATATCATTATGAAGAACTTAGATATTGGTAAGGGTGTCAAAAGCATTTGACAAATTTTGGCATATGGGTTTATGATATAAACTTAAAAAAAAAATGGGTCTTTGTTTAATTTGTTTGCTAATTATATATCCGATCGTAAACAGAGGGTATGCCTTGATGGATACCATTCTTCTTGGAAAACTACTACTGCCAATGTTTCACAGGGATCTATCTTGGGACCCCATCTCTTCCTCTTATTCGTGATTTGTTGATGTGGTAAGTAACACGATCAAATTATTTGCTGCATGATAATACCTCTATCTGTTGTGCTGTTGACGAACAAGAGGAAGCAGCTGCATTTGTCCACTCAAACCTTGAGAAAATTTATCATTGGTCAACTGAAAGGGGGGGGACTTTTAATGCTTTTCACTAGGAAATGTGACATCAGTATTCCAAATGTTTATGAATGGTGATCCGTTAGTTAACATTACAAGTCACAACTAATTGGGATTAACCTTCAATTCAAATGGTATTTTGAAGAATCGTATCAATGATATATACACCAAAAGATTTATTTGAGTTTTATGGTATATGCTTACTAAATATTAAATTCAAAATTAAAGTATACTTTGTACATGTGCATTCAGAATTAAATACACCATGTCTGTGCTTCCCTTTAATTCCCTTTATCTTTTTTGTTCGAATTATTATACATTGATAGCACAAGTATCTTATTTCCAATATCAGGTTCAAATTACTTACATTCATGTAATTTATTATTATTATATATATATAGGTTTCACAACGAGTGAGAATTGTATATCGCTTGTTATCAACTCGAGTTGTTTAATTACAAAATAA
>JAULBM010302640.1:0-37839 GCA_032357055.1 Geukensia granosissima
CACGCTAAAGACCCCTTGTAACAGCTCTTTTTGAGTGGTCCGTAGGCGGCCAGTTACAAGGCTAAATTATCCGCCCCTATCCAATTCGCAATTTTTCCAGTGGCAGTCTAAAAGTCCCTCCCTTACCGGTCCCTTTGTTCCAGTCTACATATTCATTTATTGTTTCCTAACTGTTTCCGTCCTGAATATGCATGAAATATTTGCCACTGGACGTTAAACAACAATCAATCAATCAATCTATCGGGTGGTAAAGTATTTATACATTCCACCTGACCAACTTACGACCCTTTTGTAGCGATTTTACCTGCAGGCGGAGAAACCTAACGTCCTTTTTCATACACCATTCCAGAAAAAAGGAAATGTCGACAGATATGGAAATCTCGAAAAAACGAACAAGACTAAACTATGAACAATGTGGACCAAATACAAAACCGGAGGTGGTCCGGGAGGTTTAGCAGTCTCGCCTCTTTAAAGACACCTGACTCTCCTGGTTAAGCAACGTTCAACCAATCAATCAACCTACCATATATATAGAACCTTGCACGTCACACGCCGCCCGATGAACATTCCTGTATAACAGCAGTTTAAGCTTGTACTTTTCCAATTGCAAATTTATCATACACATAAATTTTTTTCTATATAAAAAATGCAAATTGAGAGGACTCTTTTGGTAGACCATAGGTCACTGAAGGTATTCATCGGCCCAGTTGTCAGACTTGTCATACATGAAGTTATCAAATAATGTTTTACAGAACTTTGCAGCATTTTTTTAAATTCTAAGACACTGAAAATTCGGTTTGGGAAGCTAAACGTTTCTCATCGATTAGTCATAACGTCCGCAGGATTAGGTTTCCTAATTTTCTTTGTTTGCATTTGAGTACTGTTTTTAAAATGTTTGGATCTCGCACTTTGAATTCTATGTTTTGGTTCTAATGCTACATACATATAGCATTGTTATTCATCATTTTAAAACTTGTTTTTTAAAAGAAAGGATCATAGAATACTGTTTGACCACTAAATGTAGGATTTTTAAAAATGCACATGACATTGATATTGATCTGAGATAATTGAATGCCCACAATACAACGTTTGCTTCTTTGTTCGTTTCATTATTTTTTGTGTTTTTACATAAATTAATTCTCTTGTTTCTTCCAAGCCCCTATCAAACCAAATATAAATCAGAGTATTTATTTTTTTTTTATCAGAAACTGCTTAGTAAACATACGTAGCTGCCAACCACTAAGAAATATGGAAATATACTAGTAATTAAACATCTATATATCATAAATAATAAATCATCCGCATATCCTTTTACTGCGAAAGCCTTGAGGGGACTTCTTAATTCTAAATTCCTAATTCTCAATTCTTAATTCCTAATTCTTAATCCTTAATTCTGATTCTTAATCATTAATTCTTACATCCTATTTCCTAAGTTTTAATCCTTAATTCCTAATTCTTAATTCCAAGTTCTTCATCCTTGATTCCTAATTCCAAATTCCTAATTCTAAATTCATGATCCTTAATTCTAAATTCCTACTTCTTTAAACTAATCTTTAATTAAAATGCTTTCTTTGTGTTATCTTCATATTTTTTTCATGTTTTATAATTGGACATGTTGGAAACGACATCTCACCAGTGTGTGTGTTTCAGAGTTGTATTATTATTGCACGAAAAGTGTAAAATTATTTCACATTTTAATACAACCATCTTCAGGAAGTTATTCGGCATTTATAAATTTATAAATACTGTATTGACTGGTAGTAGTTTTTAATTTTGATTTTTATTATTACATATGAAAAGAAACTCGATTAATTTCGCACCTACAAATATCATAAGTATTAACTTAGTTATTCGACGTAGTAGTTTTGCTGTGAGAGCTCTAAGCTTTATATGTTTATATTCCAAGATAGCTAGAATTTTAGATAAGAAATGAAGGTGTTCAAAGTTTAGAATTAAGGATTTGGATTTATATGAATTCAGAACATTGAATTAAGAATTATGAATTAAGGATTAAGAATTAGGAAATGAGAATTAGGAAATTAAGAATTAGGAATGAAGAATTAGGAAATAAGAATTAAGAATAAGGGAATAAGAATTAAGGATTAAGAATTAGGAAGTAAGAATATGGAATTAAGAATTAGGAATTGAGCATTAGTAATTAAGGATTAAGAATTAAAGATTAGGAATTAAGGATTAAAAATTAAGGATTAAGGATTTAGAATTAAGAATTAAGGATTAAGGATTTAAAAATTATTATTATTCTACTAAACAACAAACTATTAAAGGATAAAGTTTTTATCGTGACTAGTATGTATATAATTAGGATTAAGAATTAAGAAATTAAAGATTCAGAATTAAGAATTAAGAATAAGGAATTAAGGATTAGGAATTAGGAATTAGGAATTTCGAATTAAGAATAAGGAATTACGAATTAAGAATTAGGAATTAAGAATTAAGGATTAAGAAGTCCCCTCCAGGCTTTCGTAGAAATGATAATACTGGGTCACTACACACAGATTAAATATAATTTAACTTTGACTTGAACATATCATTTCTTTGTCATAATAATTAATAATAAGTATTATCATTTTACGAGGAGAAAGACTGATTTTACTCATGTGATTTGTATTATGTAAACTCAATAAAAAAATTAGGGGTAGGGTAGTCTTTTCACAACAATTGCCTTTAAAATACCTTGTATGAATGACATATTTAAAACATCCAAATAAGATTGCTATTAAGAAATAAAACAGAAATCTGAAATCTGTCTATCACCTATTTTTACACATTTAGGCCACAATTCGGACAGCATTAGTGTTATACCTCCCGTGGCTCGTATTTTGCAACTCAATTTTAAAAAGAGGGATAGTGGTAATATTTACGCGAAAAATTGTCTATTAAAATCATTCTATGAGGGACATATTGCGCTCATTCGATGTATTGTATTGTATTGTATTGTATTGTACTTCCGATTCCTTAATTAACTTCAGTTTACTTAAATGTAAATTATGTTTAAAAAATTCAGAAAAATGGGGAAATTCTTAAATTTCAAAATGAAGGTTTTTTGGTAATTTGAACACCCAAACGGGCAAAAGAAACAATATTAGGGTTATAAAATATAATAAAGTTTTCGAATGTATTAAATAACATAACTATAAAAATAGGAGATGTGGCGTGATTGTCCAGCAAATGGCGGTATAATTGACACTTCTACAGGTCCCAGTACGGCCTTCAACAATGAACCAGAGTCCATACCATAACAGAAGCTGTAAAGGCCCCGAATTACAAAATGTGAAAGTATACATCAAACACCCCAATCGACCTAATCCAATGCAAAAATGGTGAATATATAACAATAAATGACTAATTTTACAACTACAGGTTCCTGGCTTGGGACAGGCACATTGGCATGTGGCGGGGTTTAACCGGTTTGTTAGAGCTCAACCCTCCTGATTTAACCTGTGGGATCAGTGACAAAACAAAAAGATAGCCTAACACCATAACCTCATTTGTGCACTTAACTCAATAAGCCCAAAGACGTGGAATGCTCGCAAAAGCCAGCTCAAAGTGTCGCCAATAGGGTTGACCATAAAACATGAAGAACAACAGATAATTGACCACTGTAGTTACAGGTTCCTGACTCAAAATGTCACCAATAAGGATGAACATAAAACATGAAGATCAACAGATAATTTGACCAGTGGAGTTTTAGGTTCCTTACAGGCACATTTGGAATATGGCGCGGTAAAACCTGTTGGTGGGCGCTCAACATTCCCTCAACTTGGACAGTGGTGTGACAAAACTACAATAAAAACACATAATAAAAATCGGTTGAATTGGAATTAACACTTGAGATCGATACTGAAAGCCTATTACAAATATAATTAAAACGTAATACAAGATACAACAAAATCATTGACCTCAAAAGTGTACTACTTGCAGTTGCATATATAGTCATATAGGCAAATATATGATAGTTGACAGATAAAAAAATTGTTTTTTTCAATTATCTGTTGGGGTAAAAATACTTTTTGTCTCTACTTTCTTGTCATAGCTAAGATCAGTATATCTAGACATGTTTTGAAAAGGCAATATGTAGAACTTTTTGGTGACATCCATGAAGTCTACTTTGTGTACATTAACTTATCTGTAAATACCTTTTCAAACAAAAAAAATGTTTAAAAACTAAATTGAAAAAATTATCCCGCTACAAAAAGACTAACTTATTTCAAATAGGTTCCAAAATTTTTAATTTTAGCATGTTTTAGTCATATTATGTTTATAGACCTATACAATTTATTTCCATAGTGATGTACGGGGTGAGAGTTGCACTGTGGGCTATCATAGCCCGAAACCTAAAAAAACTTCACAAAAATCCTTTAAAATGTGATTTTATATACAGGCTCTAAGGGCCTCTTGTCAAAATACCTTATTTTTTTATGAATGCTGCAAGTGGTAAATTCTACTTTATTTCCGAACATGAATAAGCAGATAACTGTGTCAAGGCCTTAAGCTATTTTTGACTGACTAAAATTTTTCTTCAAGAAAATAAGCTTCTTACCAATGTTGCATTATGAATTTCTACATACTGTCTGACATGATTACCGTAATCGATTTCATTTTTGATATTACTAATGTAGGATTAAGCATCACGGTCTATCGGCAGATATCTGGTATACCACTTGTCAAAGTGCACCTTGTTCTTATTGGTATGTTGTAATAAATATATTACGTTCAACTAAGGTATGAGAACGAGATTTATCGATTAAATTGAATTTTCTATTTAGAAGCAAGGAACTAATCAGTGTGCTAATATTTTCCATTTCTTTCCCTTCACTTGTATGACAGACAGATACTATCCACATCTTACATAGGTCTATAAAAATATTTCAAAGCAAAATGCTGAATGAGCCAATAAAAAAAAAAAAAAAAAAAAAAGAATAGCAAAAGAAAAAAAGAATTGCAAAAAAATAAAAAAAGAATTTCGACATCGCATCTTGATTCCATTTTACGAAATATTATATTTATTCACGACTGTTCAGAGGATTTAATAATATAAATTTCGGATTGTCATCGATTAGTTACAAAAAAGTACGTGCATAACATCAATTTATATCAGATTTTAATTTTATCCATTCGTATCAAGTACTATTTATGTAACACATTGTCAAAGTGTACAGGATGTTTTTGAACGATTATAGTTGTTGTAGAACGACTACGTGACTGATGATAATAAAATATAACGTTAGGTTCACCTCTTATTGCATTTAATTATGAGTATGATCAAATACGGAACGTATGACTGTGGGAACCCCGCTGATAAGTCCGGTAAGAATTCACACTGAATTTTCATTTTTTTCTGGCTTAAACGAGGATCATTTCCAATCACCTGTGTCGTATTATATTGTCCTCTCTACATCGATGCATTTTTCGCAGCGAGGTCAAGACAGGTAACCAATTCATACGTGAAACTCGTTTGTGTCAACATTGTTTCAATGTCAACCAAGGTGTCGTCTGACATAATATAAAAATGGGAGATGTGGCATGATTGTCCATGAGACAGCCACCCACCAAGTGACAGTAGAAGTTTAACTTCTACAGGTCCCATTACGGCCTTCAACAATGAATCAGAGTCCATACCATAACGGAAGCTTTAGAAGTCCCCGAAATACAAAATATGAAACTATACATCAAAAAAAACACAATCGACCTAATCTAATGTAAAAATGGTTAACATATAACAATAAATGACTAATTAAACAACTACAGGTTCCTGACTTGGGACAGCACATAGGTATGTGGCGGGATTTAATTATTTTGTGAGCGCTCAGCCATCCCCATTTAACCTGTAGGATCAGTGACAAAACATATAGATAGTCTTACACCACAGCCTCTTTTGTGCATTTAACTCAATAAGCCCAAAGACATAGAATGCTCACAAACGCCAGCTCAAAGTGTCGCCAATAGTGATGAACATAAAACATAAAGAACAACAGATAATTTTACCACTGGAGTTTCAGGTTCCTGACAGGCACATTTGGAATGTGGCGGGGATAAACCTGTTGTTGAGCGCTCAAGATTCCCTTAAACTTCGACCGTGGTGTGACAAAACAACAATAAAAACACATAAACAATTCAGCTGAAATTGATTTAACACTTGAGATCGATACTGAAAACCCATTACAAATATGATTAAAACTTAATAAAAGATGCAACAAAATTATCGACCTCTAAAGTGTACCAGCAGTTGCATATATAGTCATAGGCAAATATATGATAGTTGACAGATAAAGAACTTGATTTTTTTACCAATTATCTGTTAGGATAGTTATACTTTTTGTCACTTCTGTCTTGTCATAGCTCAAATCAATATATCTAGACATGTTTTGAAAAGGCAATATGTAGAACTTTCTAGTGACATCCACGAAGTGTACTTTGTGGAACAGGAACTTATCTATAAATACCTTTCAAAATAAAAATGTTTAAAAACTAATTTCACAAAATTATCCCGCTACAAAAAGACCAACTTATTTCAAATTCGTTCCAATTTTTTAATTTTAGCATGTTTTTTAGTCATATTATGTTTTGGTTGACTATACAGTTTGGCTCCATAGAGATGTAGGGGGTGAGGATTGCACGGTGGGCTATCATAGTCCGCAGCCTAAAAGCAAAACTCCACAAAACCCTTTATGATATGATTTTATATACAAGCTCTGGGGGTCTCTTGTCATAATACCTAATTTTTGATGAGTGCTGCAAGTGTAAAATTCTTCTTTACTTCCGAACACGAATAGGCCGATAATTGTGTCATGATCCCATGCTATTTTTGATTGACTACAATTTTTTTTTATTTTACTTTTTTAAACTTTCACTATACCTTATTTTTGTTTGCTAATAGTGACATTTTTATACAAGGACATGCTTTGATTGATGTTTTAGCTTAAGTAAACCAGATTTATACTAATCGTGCTGGGATTTTAGCAAACTGTGTGAAACAGCGATTCCCTTTTCGATGTCGGTCTATTTTGCTGTCTCTTGCTTCATATGTAATTAACTGCGTACTATGAATCGACTTACAAAGTTTTGTCTTATGCAGATTATTTAAGTTTTGTTGTCAGGACGTTTCTGTCAAAATAATGCCTTAGGTAAGTGAGTGGTTATCATTAATACGCTTAAACCCGCCACATACTGTATGTGCCTGTCCCAAACTAGGAACTCGTAATCAGTTGATATCGTAGTTTTTCTATTTTGATGCTATTTGTTTTTCATTGTATAATTATTTGGCGATAATTTTTTACTCGCCTGCGACGAAGTCGTGAAAGCGCGATATATGTGTTACTTTCCGGGGGGGGGGGTTGTTCGACGACGGCGGCAAAGGCGGTGTTAATTTTTTTTAAAGCTCTTCACCTCTGAAAGTATAAATGCTAGGATGACCTAGGATGAATATTCGGTGTGCTTATTGATTATTAGGAGTGCATGTCAGTCTGGCATATGTATTTTTTCTGGCATCATTTTCACGGTCATTTGACTAGGGTAAAGTTTTGATTGTTAGGTCTATTTTTCATTTACTATAAGTGGTAGGTCAACAATATTCGGCGTGCTTATTGATTTTTAGAAGTACATGTTAGTCTGCACTTTGTAGTGGTCTCTGCCGTCCGTTTTGGCTTCCCATTTCTATTTGTTTGGATTTAAGTGCTTCTTTTGCTATATTTGAATCTTTGACTTCCTATGTTTCACTTCTAATGCTACTGATAAGAGGTTACTCCTTGAAATGTAGATAAAGCATACCTAAATTTTCCATATTTCTTTAACATTGGTAATTTTGTATTTTTCTACCATATATCTTATGTTTCCTTGAAATGTACATATAGCATACCTATATTTTGCATATTTCTTAAATGCTGATAATTTTGTATTTTGAAACCACTGGGTCGATACCTCTGCGTTTGGAACATTGGTCCCCGAGGGTATTCACCAGCCCAGATGTCAGACTTGTTTGACATGAAACTTATCTAGCAATGTTTTACAGAAATTTGCTGCATTTGCTTAAATTATGAAACACTGTAAATACGGAAAGGCCTTGAAAAGTAATGCACTTACTAGTGGTCCCTGCCGACGGATTTGGCTTCCCATTTCTATTTGTTTGGATTTAAGTGCTTCGTTTGCTATATTTGAATCTTTGACTTCCGATGTTTCGGTTCTAATGCTACAGATGAGAGGTTACTCCTTGAAATGTTCATAAAGCATACCAAAATTTTCCATATTTCGGAGTGCATTACAGTCTGCCATTTATCTTATGTCCTTGACCTCATTTTTAATGGTTCATTGACTTTAATCAAGTTTCATAACTGATCAATAAAAACCCTCTTTCTTTTTCCTGCTTTCAATTTTTAACTATTGATTTGTTTTATCTTAATGTGCTGGTGGTATTACTTGCTGATTTAGATAAGAAATTTATTGTGTCAACACGTTTATTGGGTCAAAGCCGTAAATACAGGCGATACATTTTTGTGTCCGCACTTTTTACATTGGATATTATCACATTTAATTTTTGGGCGTTTTACAGGCTGCCCTAAGGTATGAATAATTATTGGATATTGAATGCCTAAGGGCTCATTTATTTTTGCATATGGATCGTCGCGCTACTGACGCGCGATAGTCGCGAGACGTCGAGCTATCGTGTGACGTCGCGCGAAAAATGCTGGATGTTTCACATATCGTAGTTTTTTAATACATTTGATCTCAGCTAAAATCGCGCGACATCGTCATGATCGTGTGGTAGTCACGACGAAGTATAAATGAGTCTTTACAGTATCCTCTAGCTGTTTTGAATATCTGTCCAATAAACAATCATACCATTACACACCACACATCATTCACCACCTTCTTTGTCTAGCTATATCCAAAGTTCCATATGCTTTCACAAACTAATTCATTAGCTGTTTTTTTTTAAGAATAACAACTTCCGTTCTTTATTTAGAAATAAGACGACATTGGTAAGTATAAAAATAAATGAAAATTTGAAATGAGAATTATTTTCTTTTGTCGTCCATCCCGTCGGCGCTTTTAAAAGTTTAAAAATATATAGCTAAATCTAATAACATACAATACATACTGTGTAAAATTGAAAAGCTGGAAATGAATACATCAAAACGGAATGATAAAAAAGATAAAATCCATAAAAAGTCTTGTTTTCAACTTAACTTTCATTATGGAAATAAATTTACAATACAATTGTATCTTTAGAACCATAAACTGCAAAATAAAAAAGTCGAATAATAAAGAATAATATAGAAGGTGTATCAGCTTTTTATTCTGATTGACACTTGAATTTCCATTCTATCATAAATTACCATACATTTAACCTAACCTTAAAAATGCACTTAGTTTCATAGTCTGTGTTGATTGAATCACGTCAAAAACAGATTATACGACATGAAAGAGTCTTTAATGATTTCTCGTCATGCGTCTTAGTTAGACAAAATAAAATGGAAATGAAGACACTTTTCTGTACATGTTTGAGATAATATGTTATGCAAAGAATTCAAATCATGGCATATTTAAAAAATAAAGAATGGCTTGCCTAATCAAATCATCTCCTTACAAGCTTTTTTTAAAATAAGACCAAACAACTTATGCATGTTAAAAGATAGCAATATTTAAATTTAAAACAAATCAAACATGTAAACATTAAAATAAAATGTACAACAAACTGAAAGTAAAATTAGTGCCTAAATTTTCAAATGTTTTAACAAGTCCAGTGTAGAATACCCATGCAATAAATCAAAAGTGCATAGTCCACAGAGACAGGGAAAAAAAAATCTTAAACAAAAACGAAATCAAAAGCTTGGAGTCCACGAATCCCTTTACAAAACAGAAGTGGGATCAGGTGCTCCGGAAGGGAAAGCATCCCCTGTCTTGCGCGCAACACTCGTAGTGGAATCTTAATCCGGGTAAGAGGTCGATTTTTTTTGTATTACCGGTAACAGGTCCATAACTAGTTTAGATAAACTGATACCATATGGATCAACTAATTCTAATTCGTGATGGCGACTATAAAATTTTAGGAGGGACGACTTCAACCTTCAACAGGGACAAGATAATATCACGTATTAACCTGAACCAGTTATTTACTAATTCAAATCATGTACTTTTTCAAAGGTAGCTAAATATCTTTTTTCAAAAATTATTCACTGCTCTTTGAAGATGACTTTATTTTGAGAAAAAGAAAGTTATTTTTGCCTTCATCTCTTCCCTACCTAAAAGGTTTCTTAATTTTGTTCCGTGTCTCTAAACGTTGAGCAAGTTCAACATCTTCACTTCTCGGGGGTCATTAGTATCCAGTTCCTATCATGTGTAAAGCCTTTCATTTATAATTATTTTCATTGTATTTTGACCCTTGACAAGATTTTTAACTTTAAGATTGTTGTAAAGATTCATAATTTACATGTAAATTTGTTTTTAACTTGTAAATGTGGCTATCTTTAACTAATTCATTTAGTCTTGCCTTGTGTTTTATAGACATAACGAAACATTTATTCTTTTCATATTTAAAAGAATACAATCGTTTGGCAATTATACAAAATCTATCCTTCCACAAATTCCCCAAATTCTTTATGATTCCTTTCTGTAGTTTCAGAGACTTAATTTACCTTAAATATTTTTATCTAGGCGTTCGAACACTCGCAATGCTATAATGTATGGCACGAATTAAAACAAACTGAAAAATATTAAAACATAAAATCACATCCTCTGTCTAAAGGGTATGTACCTTTCCGGCAACTCTTTTTGAAATCAGAACCTATTACTCTTTTTTATTTATACTATCTTCCCTTAAGTTCCAAAATAATAAAGAATCTATGCACTTTTGATATATCTCATGGCTATTATACACTGGACTTCCTGTATCTTTAATGTATTATGCAAGTTCACCACTGCTTATTAGTAGTGGTCGTTTGATTTGTTTGTTTGATTGAGGTTTAACGTCACTTTCAACAATATATCAGTCATATTGTGACGGCCAGTTTTACTGATGGGGGACACCAGATTGCCCAGATAGAATCACCGACCATTGGCGGGTAACGTACAAGCCTGATCACGTTCGATGCTAGTTAAAATTAAACTCAACCTGTTTTTGTATAGCACAAAGTCAGGCAAGAACTCACGCCGTATAGGTGATAGGCTACAATGATCTGTATAGGTAAGTTTAAATCAAATACATAGACCACTCGACCGTCCAGATCCCCATAGTGGTCGTATAAATTTCACTGCACCAAAGGTTAAAATAATGTATTTTGTCGTGTATTTTTCTGTCTGCGGCCGTTTTTCATCATCCTCAATGCAAAATTGTAAATATACTTACTTTCTGCAAATTTAAAGTTGTACCTAACACAAGCTATGGGATAAGGTAATGTGATAGATAACTCCGCTGTCACTTCACCATTCTTCCAAACGTTAATACCATAGTCAATGTATATTAAAAGGTAATCAGGACTAAAATTACAAGAATATTCGAATTTTGTTAGATCCTTATGAATGGAAAATGTTTTTACGAAATAATGCCGATCCTTTTTTCACCATTCACCTGTTCTTCTATTTTTGCTTTGAGATTTTTTTGTTCCGAATTGGTCTTGACTTTTTAGACTATGCAACAAAAACTGTCTACATATTCTACAGAGGACTTGTTAGGTTAGTCCATGTCTTCAGTATTGTTTCCAACTTCAACTATTGAGCTATTGGAACAGAAATGTAACTAATTCACATTTACAGCGGGCTGATCATTATCAAAGTAGGATAATAAGACAACGAGCAATTTTTGTTAAAATTTCAGTTTCTTTTACTAACTTAGGTACCTCTTTTAAGAGATTGGGTCCATGTTTGCCCTGTAATGACCAGATTAGAAAATGCGCATGAGGTGGGTATTTCAAAATGGGGGAAATGCTGCCCCTACCGGACCATTTGAGTTAACACCGAGTTTTTTTTTGTAGAGTCCGCATTGTTTATAGCTATTTGTTCGTTTTTAGTTTAAATGTTTAATGTATGTCGTGTTCCGTCTTGTTCTTATTCTTGAGATTGCCATGTATATTGCTTTTCTCTTTTTATCCTGACTTGTTTTTTCTCTTGTGAAGGACTCGTTTTATTTCCCATCCGAGTTCCAGGTTGATAAAAATGTGGTAAAAATATTTTGCTGTTGTTGTACATTTTAGCATTTTTATTGCAAATTTTGTCATATTTAGATTCTGTGAATGTATATTATCAGAATAAGATGATAAGGTCCTCTAAACTACATATTTCAGACCTTTAATGTCTGGGGTTTTGGCTGTCCTCCAGATGGCACGGGTGGTTTCTCCCCCGAGGTTCTGTCGGGGACAGAGTTTTCGGCTTTCCTCCACCATTTAATATAGATAAGTGTTATGGGCTGGATATCCTTCAGGACATGCTCGTTGTCCTAACCAGTTCCCACTCAATGCCTTGATAATTGTCCGGCATCCGGAGAAACCTTGCCTGCATTTACTTTGTCCTTTGTAAATATTCCCCTGGTGTTTGGTTTGGTGTATTTGTGGCTGGTAACTTTGGAATTAAGACCCGACGCATCAGGTAGGCTAGCTAGGCTGACACTACAGTAATCCGTGCCGATACGAAATTCCTTTGCCACTTTGTGCACGTCACTTGTATATGACGGTTGTCCGGAGTGGACGGTAAAGATTTTCATACAGATACAGTTAAACTACATATATGGCCAAAAATTTTGAATTTTAGACATGACGATAGGTTGTTGTAAAATTGCTGTCTAATCATCGTCCATTATTAATTTAAAAACTTTTATAATTTTTTATTATTTCAATCAAACAACAGTGGCATATTTCACTAATAAAACAAAATTATTTGTAAAACACCATCTTTTTGGACCAGATAAGTAAAAAAAAGATACGAATGCACAAAAACAACAATAAGATATTTAAACTTAACTTAATTTTACTTAATAGAAAATTTCTTCTGTTGTTTTTGTGCGATGTAATGAAAATGGACAAAAATCGTTATAGATATTTCTTAGTTTTTTTCAAATAAAGCAATTTGTAAGTGTCATTTGACCGTTATATAAGTAATAAAGCAAAACCTGTTAATTCTCTGTCTATAGACATTTTCAATATAAAGATATATATATTCTCCCAAGAAAGAAACAGTAGGACAACAAAATAAAATTGCAAAGTTTCCAACACAAATTCGACAAATTTATATAACTGTAAAACTTTAAACTTTATGATTTTTTATAACATTAAATAAAACAATAGCATTTCAAGGATCATGATTTTAAATAACATTTAAAAAAAGCATTTCAAGGTTAATGATAACATTTAATAAAAAATAGCATTTCAAGGTTTATGATAACATTAAATAAGAAAATAGCCTTTCAAGGGTAATGATTTTATATGACATTTAATCAAAAATAGAATTTCAAGGTTCATGATTATATATAGCATTAAATGTAAAAATAGCATTCTGTCTTAGTAAAAAGTAATAAAACAAATAAGTACAGATCTAGTTTCTATAACTTAACCAATCAGTTTAGTTTATCGTTTGTGCGTTCGTTGTTGCCCAGACACGGTAAAATCGATCGTTTATGTATTGCCGGGTAAACAAAAGAACGATTTGCAAGTGCATAGATAAAAAAGAACGTTCTTATCGTGCTTGGGAAATCAAAGAATGGACGAATAAAACGTATTAACAGATAAATTTTTATATTTAACGATTTTCAGTTAAATATCTACTTGTTAAAGTTAAAAAATTTTATAATGTTGTTTGCATCTATTGACAATAAACACATATCTCTATTTACCATTAATTGGTCATTGATACTCTCTGATATAAGTATGAATAAAAGTATTTTTTTATGTTGCTTTCGACTCCCTTTTGAGCATTTGATATTCTCTGATCATGCTTATGTTATTTTTCGCATCAATTAATAGAACAAAATTGTCAAAGTTTTGATAGTTTCGACCAGAAAATATATTGATATTGTTGAGCTCATTCATTAGAAATATCTAAAATTTCCCCTTCAATTTACCATTGTATTGACTGTATACGTGTAGAAAATAATTTCGTAACTATGTTGTAAGTATTAGTTTTTATTGAATAGTTTTTTGTAATTTTCCGAAGAAAATTACAAAGTTTGCTATTTTGGGAATTCCTTATGTTCATATTATATCATTTATATAAAATGCCACCAATTTGTACAAGTTTCTACAACTTTTGGTAAAGCATGTATAAATTCCTGCTACTTACGAATTTATGCAATTTCGCATTCAAAATTTATACGTCTGATCCTAAGAGAAGAATACACATTGTAAAATCCAAAAAATTTCTGTTTTCTGACATTTCTTACATGCCATTTATAGTCAGAATTACTACTTTATATTGAATGAGGTCATGAAAGATCAAATAGCTCTAAAACTCTTAATGTTCGGGGGACAATATGAGTAAAGGAATGAAAGATATTAAAGATTTAAATAGAATCTCAAAGTCTCATCAATTTCCTTTGTTCGGATTTTTAGCAGCAGCCAAATGAAATTTTCTTAGTTTAAACAAAAGAGTTCAACATTTTTGCAAAATATGTTAAATTCTTTAAAAAAATCTATTTAATAAAAAGTAAATTGATGGTAAGAATTTATCTTAAAATTAAAATTGGAACTTTCTAAATTGTTAATTTTATAAATATATGCAAATTTAGGACACATTCCCATTTTTTCTAGTGTTGTTGACTGATTAAAGCTGCCTACCATTTTAATTTATTGTACCTGGGTCATGGCACTTAATGATAAAAGAGAGTGAGCTTCAGGTTAAAATTTTATTACCAAGACTGTTATAATGGCCGCTATGTTATTTAATTTACTTTAGATTAGATTTTGAAAGGGAGCATTTTTTATTGAGTAGGCTCAAGATAATGGAAATGTTGTCAATATACCTCTTCATGACAGGTATCGCCCAAAGTTTGAACCGTTGTAAATTTATGCATTGAACATCTGTATTACATAACGATTGAAAAAAGTTTTTGGCGAAATTTCCCTTCTTCCATTTTAATAATATGTTCGAAACAACATCGTTTAGGTTCAAACTTATTTTCAAATAAAAACAATTGCATCTGAAGAAATTATTGATTTATTGCAATTTGGTATTCTCTGTTATTTCTTTCCGCAGCAAAGGGACAATACATCTTTCCTTACATAATAATCTACCTGTACTAAACATATGTGATGAAAATGTCCTAAATCCCATGCATTTGCAAAGAACATAAGTCAAATTTTTGTCAAAATTACTTTTCAGAACAGAATTTACCTATGAAAACACTAAAATATATTAGAATTAAGACTTTTAAATTTTGCGACTGTGCAATTTAAATGTAATCTCTTAGTCTCAATGAATTATGGCTAAAATGTTTACAATTCAACAAGTTTTGTTTTATTGTACCCATTTCATGACTTTAAAAGATATGTTTCATAAATATTCAGGTATTTATATTAGTATTGGATTTTAAGGCATACTAACATTGTATTTTTAAAATACCTATATTTTCAAGTAATCTTTCCAGACAGTTTCATTCATAATAACAAAACTATGATAATGTTAACCTAATTATATTTGCTTTTCTGCAATGTTTAATGTGAATTTAGTTTTAGAAATTATCGGGCAATTTTCTATTTCATCATGACCACAATTGGTAAAAAGTGGGAAACGCAATTTACGCATGTTGTTCATATATCTTGGGCTGAAAATCCTCTCATAAGACTACTAAAATTAGGTTTTATTAGTAAGATCATCTAATTTCTGTGAAATATCCACGATTATAGAAAAGAGCAGAAATGAACACGAAGGTAATTTCTTAAATGATTTGATTGAAATTTGAAAGAGGCTAACTTTAAATTTAAGCTAGAACACAAGATGTTTAAAGACACTTAATGAAAAACTTACAATCAAAATAATTAGATTTGTCATGGTATCTCGATCTCTCAGAACTAAACAAATAAAGTAAATTATATAAAAGAAAATGTGCTACTATGATCTAAGAGACAACCATCTAAAAAGTATAAATAGAAAGTATCAAACTGTTACCAAAAGGACTTAAATAATTGAGAAAGATCCACAACGTAAACCAAGCTCTGAAAGGCCCCAAAGTAAATTGTCATCACACTGATATGCAACAAAAATCGACTAATTAAGTTATTGGCCTAAAAAAAGACAGTTAAATATAAAAACAACGACATCCGTTTAACTACACCGTGGTAACGTTCCGGAGGTGCCGGACAGGCACATAATATTTAGCTGGATTAAAGATGGCTGTCGGCTTTTCTTATATGGATAGGTCTGTGACAAATCGACATAAAACACAATTTTAAGCGTTAATTTATTACTCGATTCAATTACAAATTCAACATGAGAAAACATGGTCAAAGGTTCTCGAGAAATCATTCTCTGTGACGCACGGCTATTTCAAAATCCAAGTTGCCAATCGTGGTTCCCATGCGATGAAACCGATCAAAACACGTCTAGTCAGATTTATTGTAAAAATAATATCGCCGAAGAAGATTTATTGCGAAAATGCCAAAAATAACAGGTATCGACATCATGAAGGAGAAAAATGTAACAAAACATTGCCTTGATCAGTTTTTATTTAAACTATTCAGCAGAGAGTCAAAGTTTATTACATCGACCAAAAAGAACGCAATATTTAAAGATCTTTAAAGAGAAAGAAAAACTTCAACACAAATTTTCAGTCTAAAATTGTTTTTTCCACACACAAGGCAAGACTGCAATAAATATTTTGTCAATTTACGCTGAACTTTACGAGAACAATATCATCCATCAAGACCTTTATTTCGAAATGGATATGAACAATTCAGCAAAGATGACAAACGTTTATCTTTTAAATGATGCTTAGCCGGGGAACCTCAGTTAAGTCATTTAAAAAAATTCAACGATATTGTTCGTTTCTGTCTACTTCTTCATAATAATAAAATCAATATTGTAGAAAACCGAGGAAATTTACATAAACAAGAGATAACACGGCTTGCCTTGAAAAAGAATTACAATATCATTTCTTTATTTTACGAAATATAAGACAAACACCAAACCATCTTTCTGTGGCATCTTGTCCTAATGATTAACGTAGACATAAAAAGTATCAATATCTATCTGTTTAGCGTATTAAAGTACATATTGTAAGAAGTTTACCAGGGATTTCTGATATGTATTCAATTATATTGTAAGTTTAAATTATATGTAATATATATTTTTTTAAATCAATTTTCAATAGTATGTACCTTAAGCTTTTAAAGTATATAATTTAGGAAATTTATCGGGAGTGTTTGATTTGTATTCGTGTATTATTATACGTTTATATTATACTCTTGCTCATAAATATGGGATAGTTTTATTTTCTACTTTACATTAGAAATAAGTATGGCTGTCAAGTCAAATTTTCATAAGGAAATGGCCGATAATGCTTGCAAGATAATACTACAGGATAACTAAATGATAAAACCAAAACCGGATGAAATAAAACATTAAAAGGATTCTATCCGGAATATAATATTTTCAAAAAATGTGGGTTTCAGAACTCATAAAAGTAGCCATTCGACAAAAATCTTAAATAAGACATCTTTGTAGTTTTTAGTGAAATATTGAGATTTGTGAAAAGATGTTTGTCATTCTGGCTCAAAGTTTTGTATGCAAGTCTCCAATGTTGACTTTTTGACTCAGAAAATGTCAATATTCCATATTTATGACCAAGTGTATATATGTTTTACATTTATTTCTTCTAAAAACTTTACCTTCCAAGTTCAGCCACTGCTTAATTTAAGTAACATCTACAGTTGTTTGAACTGCAGTAAATTAATCATATTTATAACTTCTATTCTATATAGATTGCAAAGAGCGAGAAGCACAATTCAAATTACTTTCAAAATTTTGTTAGATACAGGGTCGTATCTTTACTAGTTTAAAACGCCACGTTCTTATGCATCTGGAAATCAGGATATCAAATTGATGTTTTTATGTCTTTCCTATGTGTGTGTGTTCTATTTGATTTTTATGGTTCGTCGGTTGCTACTGTTGTTTTCGCAGATTTTTCCTTTGTTCACTCATTGGAGATGGTTCGAAACCAACAAGTTTGACCCCACCACATGTCCAATGTGTCTGTCCCAAGTCAGAATTGTGATTATAAATTTGTCTTTGAGTCACATGTACATTTTAATGATATTTAGGAAAGAACAGTATTATTTTGCTAATATACGGTTTTTCATTTGGGTCGACTAAGAGCTGTACTCAAGGAGTGGTATTTCGCCCCTGTTGAAGGCCTCGTTGAGATCACTTCATTTGCAAATTTCTATTTATTTTCTTGTTTAGAATGCAGTTATCTGACTTGACCCTATATTGTTTTCGCTTTTTTTGTGGATTGTTTGTTTTTGAGTTGTGTGATATCTTTAACACTCTGGTGATCCAACACTTATTTTTTAGGCATATAGGGCTTTTTAGTAATGAAAAAGAATAACATGTTTGGATCTCGGACTCTCATTTTTTTTTTATTTTAATGCTTCTGCTTAGAGGTGACTCATCGAAATGTAAATATAAATAATATATCAAAATCGCTTATTTATTTATTTAACATGGGTTAACTTGTATTTTAAAAGGACTTTTAGTCAGCTTATACTGTTATTGGTAATATCACTACGAAAAATTAGTACCGCAAAAAGTCATATTTAAGGGAGTTTCAGGACTTTAGGGTAGGTGTTTGGGTCCATCACAATAACTTTCGTATAACAGTTTTTATGAAACTAAATGGTAGATTTTGTTCATATTTTGTTTCCGACGTTCGGAAGGGGAAGCCACAATGTTTAAATGTCACTGTAAATCTTAATTCATAAATACATTTTGTTGCCCCCTGCCCACTACGGGAAGATTGAAATAGAATTTGGAAGGGGATATATGCTTTAATAATGGTAACAGTTGTTTAACATCATTAAATAGAAAGTCAATCTGTTAATGTATAAGACTGTTAACAACAACTAAACACTCACTGTCTATGCCATTCTGTGAACAAAGTCCTTTTTTGTAAATTCCCCACCCTCAAGACGTCTTCTCATGTCTTGTATTTAATTGACGAGCTTTAGCTGACGTTTTGAGTTTTGAAACATTCAATTTCATGCATGAATTTGAAAAAATTAATGTGATTTTGGATATACTTTCATGTATGGTAAAGTTTAACATGTTCGAGTGTGGGCTATAAAACAAATCTATAGTTTTCAAATTAAAAGGTTATTTTATTGTGATTATCTGAGATTGCTCATTAAATTGGTGGACCTTTGGAAGATTTTTCAATGCAGAATTGTTATACATAATCGAGGATGGCTGACACTATCATGCAATCTGGAGTATCGGACATTAGACCAAAACGAAACAGTCTTCTTGTAATCAAGTGGTTGTCGTTGTTTTATATAGATATTAACTTATATCCGTTCACCATTTTGTTAATAGATTAGGTCGATTGTCGTGCTTATGAATAGTTTCACATATTGTATTCGGGGACCTCTTTCAACTTCCGCTATGGTTATAATCTGGTTCATTATTGAAAGCCGGAATTAAACCAGTCGAAGTTTTAATTCGACTGTCATTTGGTAGAGGGCTATCTGATGGACAATCATGCATCTTCCCCTTTTTTCTACATATGTACTTCTACGTGTATGGGTCGTTAGTATTTATTTTGTGAATTCTTTATAAGCCTTGTAAAACTGGTCATGAATTGTAATTTTAACTAGGTAATATTTAAATGCCCTTTTTAGTCTACAGGAAAACAAAAACTTTAATCCGCCGACTATTGTTTTAATTTTAAGAATGGACACTTATGTTCCAGTTTTGAGTTCGAAAGAAAATGTTTACCAAAACCTTTTTGAACAATAAGACAAAATTGAACAGTACGAATTAAGTTAAAAGAAAGAATATTGAATTTAGGATAGAGTGACTCAATCAGCATATTAATTTTATCAAAAATATTTAAAAGCCTAATTGAACTGCGTATAAAAATTATGATAATTCTATACCAAAAAAATTAGACACAAAGTAAAAGTTTAAAGTGAAACAAAAAAAAACAAAAAAAAACAAAGGCTTGAACTTAATGAACTCCTTAAAATAGGAACATCCGTCGTGGAATTCTTTTACTCAAGGTTTACCTTTTACTCTATCCGGAAATCCATCCCTGACTTATAAAAAATACTCACAGCACATATTCTTTTTACCAGGCAGTTAATTTGTAAACGTACCTGTACCTGTCATCTATCCGTGTCTGTATTTAGTTGTTTCTGTAATATTTTTTTAAAGATTTATATATTTTGTCATATAATTATCCGTAATATTAGCAAAAATAAGCCCTTGTGGTACCAGAAATGGAAAAATATTTAGGATTGCCGAAACTAATTTTCGAAAAAAGCAACAATTTTAGGGGAATACCCAACCCCTGTGTGGTTCAAATTTCTTGAAATTTTCATGTTTTCCTCCTTTCATCAAAGTAAATGTCTAAATGTCTTAACAAAATATAAAGAAATTTAAAATACCAGTTGTCAATTTCACAAAATGTCGTAAGTGTAATATCTGTCGTAAATTATGACGTCACAATAAGTTTTCCTTTGAAGTTTCTACACTTACGGTCAATCTTAGACTTACGAATTTTTGTGAAAACCATTGCAGAATTTATTTTCGTGATGGTGTTGGGTACCCCTTAATATGGGTATGCCTTAACAATACCTCGGGCAGTATAAATAGAACATGATGTTCTTGGCAAGATAGTAAATTATCTTGAACTCCAATTTTGGATTTGTTATGCTTTAAAAATAATAGCCAAAATAGTCTCAGTTTAATAAAAGTACTTTAATATAATTGAACATGTGGAGATTTTAGGTTTTATATTGCGAGAGAATGATCAAATATAACGACAGACGCAAAATGTCTGTTTTCACCATATTCCAAACACAGTAAAAGATAAAAGTGAAACAAACAAAAATAAGGGCTTGGACACCACGAACTCCTTTACAATTCAGGAGTCTTGGGATCCTTTAACTCAAGGTTGACCTTTTATTCTAAATGGGAATCCATTCCTGACTGATAAATTATTCTATGACCCCGGAAGTTAATCTGAAAATCTACCTGAACATATCATCAATCCGTGTCGGGTATAGTATTATGTTTATTCTGCACTGTTGATATGCCAAGGAAACACGTATGACGACAGGTGAAAAGTGTATTAGGAAATAGTTTTAATAGAAGTATCTTACTTAAGTACATAGAGTTAGTAATTTATTCAACGACAGAATGTAATACGATTTTAATTTATGATGTTTTACCGTCGTGTTAAGTGTGCTTGTCCTTACAGAATACATGATTTATCAAAAAAAATGTAATATATTAGAAGACCTTGAACTACGATGGACATTTACTTTTCTTATGAACAAGGTAAAGTAATTTATAACGCATTTTATTTCGTTTAATCAAAACGATTTGTTAAATTCGTTTTTTGTTAAAGTAAACGTTTTAACATAATGTAAAACGTTCAAGGATATTTGCATCTTGTATTATAAATTAATGTTATGATTGTTGTGACTTTTGGTATTAGGCAAATCAATTCAGATAAATGGTTCTATATGAATATAAAAAACTAGTTTTTGAACCTTATGGATCAGTATAAATCATAAATAAAACTATAATGAAGTAAATCACTTTCAGCTGATGAACATTGAATCTGGGCTTTATAATTTACATCAAAACGAATTTAAATTTTCTGACAATAATTTGTTACATTTTTGTCCTACGTGTATTTGTACATAAATTGTATCTTTAATTTATCAAAATACTCTTCTGGATTTACCTTCATCAGACTCGCTTCGGGCCAAAAAATCGGAAGATCAGTCTAATTTTACGAATTTTTCAAAAGTTATATTAATGGACCAAATGACATATACAGTTAATAACGTAATAAAAGCCGACAGTCAAAAAATGAAGATAACAATCAGTTAGTTTTACAAATTACAATATAAAAATCAGAGATATGGCATGATTGTCCATGAGACAGTCATCCATCAAATGACAGTCGAATTAAAACGTCTACAGGTCCTATTACAGCCCTCAACAATAAACCAGAGTACACACCATAACAGAGTTTTAAAAGGGCCCGAAATACAAAATGTGAAACTATCATAAAACAGGACGATCGACTTTATATATTGAGCAAAAATGATGAACAAATAACAATAAATGACTCATTAAACAATGCCAACCACTGGACTACAGGTTCCTGGCTTAGGACAGGCATATAAGTTTGTGGCGGGGTTACACAGGTTGGTGAGCGCTCTACCATACCCGTAACCTGAGACAGTGATGTGACAAAAAAGCAATGAAAACACTAAAAAATAGATTGAAATGGATTTAACACTTGAGATCGGTACTGAACACCATCAACAAATACATTTAAAATTTATACAAATCATGGGTTGTGTCAATGCCAAAATAAAATATTTATAGCGGAAATGGAAAATTTTATTATAGATTTAAACTATTTAGTTCGGTATCAAGCTATTAATAAGAAAGTCGACATTAGTACCAATAAAAACCATATTGAAAAATTTAATATTAATGTAGAGAAGATATCCATTACATATAAGTTTATTTAGATGAATTTTAAGACAATGTGGATTTTACGTTGAAAAGATATTAACTCTTTCTTTTTGATTTTCATTCCAGTACACGAATATAAATTAGAGAATTTACCACAAGCACAGAAAAGCTTATCGTGACCTCCAAACAGCAAAGAAAACTCCGTAATTATTTTTTAAATGAAAAATATGGAATATAGCTCAGAAAGACGCGATCCTCGTCCTAGTACGTTTATATTTGATGCAAACATTGAACACTCGTTAGGTGCCGGTTGATAAAAATCTACCTTATTACAAGTATGAAAATATGACCTGGAATAAATGATATAAGCGATCTGGCCTTAGTTTCTATGGAAAGGTACAGATGTGGGTTTTTTTTTTAATTTTGAAGATTCCTCAAAGACACACTTATATTTGGCTTAGGCTAAGTGTTGATCGGTAAAAATTACTCAATGATGAAAATCTAAAGACAATAACCTAATGCCTGATTATTATTCGACAACTAATTTTTTTAATTTTTTTGCAGAATTTAGATATATAAATTGAGCTTCGAACAAAAGGCGATGTTTTGTGTGGAATTTTATATTATCTTCTAGTGAACAGATACATACGTTACTTAAATTTAATAATCTTTAAAAAAATGATTTTATTGGTCAGGAATTTAGCTCCATTCCTTAATCCTGTCAATATCTGTAATGGAATGTAGAAATAATAACGAGTATGAGTATGTGTTTGACGAGACAGAATTTGAGAATTATAAGGATTATTATTTTAAGGATTCAAAGTCCAAAGCATCCGAAGGGCTGCAGAAAATTTTGCCTTCCAAAAGTCGGCATAACTTTAATATATGCAGTTTCAATAGAAAGCGGAAATATATACCAAGTGCAAATGAGACATTTCATGAATGTCTGCTTAATTTAGTTTCATCTTCGTTTGATGATGAAATGTCAGGCATAAACTTTAATGAAAAACAAATAAGTGAGGTGGCATTGGATGAATTCCAAGGACATCAACTGCAGTCTGAAAAGCAAGCCAATAAGATCATTATAAAGCCAAAAGATGTCCTAAAGACGTCAAATAATGAAATGTTTGAAAATTCAATTATTTGGAGGAATGAGCAAGATTCAAACAAATCAAAAGACCAATCAAAAAATATTTCTAATGATGGAAGTTCAAATTATAAACATCGGAATTCTAACGAAATGTCTAAAGAAATCAATAAAGCATATATATCGGAAACAGAATCAGTAAAGCGCACACCAGAATGTAAACTTGACAGGATTAACCCAGATGATGAGAATTCAGTTTTGGGTCTTATATTTAATATTATTTCGTCCGTCATTGAGGAGGATGATAGTATATCAGATGATAATATAAAATCAGCTGAAGCATTTGAAAATCACACAGAAAATTGCAAATCACTAGTGAAGAGAAAAATTGATGAAACAAAAAGCGGCAACGGAAAATCGTCTCGTCATAGTAGCAACGGAAAAATAATAGAAGTTGGTGAGCGAACGTCTCCTTTGAACGTTGGCGAACAGAAAAGCGAGAAAGTGAAAAGTGATTTCATTTTGACAAATATATCAATTTCCTCGTCAACGATGACTTGCACAACCGATAAGCTTCTTATAGAGAGAACTCACCGATCTGGTGACAATTTATACCTCCCTGTCGACGAAAATGAAGATTTTAGAGGTCGTACTCAAAATAACTCAGCTGTTTATAAGGCAACAGAAAATGCGAAATTCACAGATACCAATTCATATCAATCTGATATTGCAAATAAACAATTGAATGGGAAGAGACACTATAGTGAAGTATGTAGTGATAATGGAAACAGCGGTTACAGGAATGGCTCCTGCTGTTGCTGCTTCGAAGAAACAACACATACGAGAAAAGAACATGAGACTTTTCACCAAAACTACGGTTGGTATAGTACAACTTTTAGTTGCATGTACACTCAATATCTTTCAAAATAGCTCTAGAAATAGCTCTTTGAATTAAGGTTGTGTGCTTTTGATTTTTCCATAAACAGCTGATTGGTTTCTTACAGGTTTGCTTTTGGATTGCCCTGAAACAGCTATGACACTGCTGTGATAAATTAGGAACTTAAAAAAAAATCCCGGTCTGCACTCTCTCTGATAGGTATCAAAGGAGTTTAAACGTGCATTTAACTGGATATAATTTTGTTTTTTACATGAGAAAGTGAAAGAAAACAAAAAAACTAGACAATCGGACAGGGAAAATAAGAAATAGCATGATATAAAACTATGAAAAATGCAGACCAAAACAAAAAATGGGGTGGAATCAGATGCTCCTGGAGGTTAAGCAGTTCCTGTTCATCCTATAGTTCTTTTCACTTGTTACTCATCGTAAGTAATCTTATATTTTGACACCACTAGGTAGCTGTCTCTGCTGGTGGACCAACGGCCCCAGAGATTATTCACCTATCCAGTTGTCAATGTTTTCTTACATGAAAGTTATGGAATAAAGTTTAACAGAAACTTACTGTAATTGTTTGAATTTTAAACCACTTAATATACGGAGACGTTTCGAGAGGTTTTGCAAAGCGAAATTGTCCGTACCGATGGATTTTTCTTCCTATTTCAAACTGTTTGGATTTGATTACGTCTTTAACTATACTTGAATCACGGACTTCCAGTGATTTGGTAATAATGCTACTGGTGAGAGGTAACAACTTCAAATAGGAATATAGCATATCAAACTTAATTATTAGCAACCCTGTACTTTTCGACTCTGGAACAGATCGTTTCAGGGTTAAGTAGATGTCTGAAAGGGCTTTCGACAGCATGGTGCGGACAATTATTGAACAGTTTACTTATAGGTAGCTCTGACATGTTTTGTGTTTTTGTTTCCTGATTTACAGACTAAGCCAAATTTTTGGCAAACCCGATCTTTTCCACATGTTGTAAGTGACTGTCTTGAATTGTGACGTCTTGTTAGTATTTATGCCATTATGATCATCAGGGAATAATTATTTCGATTTCGGAGCTCATTCAGAGTGCGCTGATATAAAAATTAAGCAGTATGTTTTGAATTTGATAACAAGAAATTAAGTATTCTTGAAATACATGTTGTATGTATTTTGAAAATATCATTAGGCTGTATATGTGTTTTAAAGAACAACTTCTCGTCAGCAGCATTAGAACCTCAACATAGGAAAGCCGAGAGATTCCACAAATCAAATTTTTGTTAAACTGCGTTTTTATATCGAACAAGTTTTTTCTTGTTTTCTGTCACTACAATGTTACAGGATAAAACATGGATGTTATTTTTGGATTTTAATCTTAAGAAGAAAATGTAAAAACAATTGAAAGACTGCAAAATAAGCTTCGAATGTATATTTTGAAATAGCCCCAAAGGGAAAATCTTACTTTAAAACATCAAATGCGGCCAAGACGACTCAAATAAATTATACTTGTTTCATGTATCGGGAAACATAGATTAACATCCATTTTACACAGGTTGGTTTCAAGACGTTCTCGCCAAAAGATATAAGAGCGGATTCATGTTTAAAATTGATTTTCAAACGGTTGTGAAAACGACGCAAATTGTATGTATACAAATGTATCCCAACGCAATTTATAACCGTTTTCCCAGATTTCATATTGCCAGTCTGAGTAAATGAACATATTGCCATGTAAGTTGGGAAGGCTAAGACTAGAGCTGTCAGACGAATGACTTTCTAATTTCTCCTGTTCCAGTAGAACTGTTATATGCATATACCATATAATTGTGTAGGATGAAGGATAAATTCTTTACGCGGGAAAAATATTTGCTGAATTATTTTGTAGTGAAATAAACAATATTTAATTTACCAGGCAATTATTTTTGCCAACTAATCATCCTCATGAAAAAATGAAAAAGGATACTGAAGAAATAAATAAATAAATAAAACAACATTTGAGGTATTAATTCAAATCTTCTTGTATTCGAATTCTATTTAATCATATCTTGCCCTTCCAAAATAACTATAGCTCTCTTCTGTTTTATTTCAGATAATTTTTTCTCATATGTATTGGAAAGACACTTGGCTATCAACAACGTTGAATGCAGTCGCCTTCGATGTGAGAACATTTTCACATGCAAAAAACTATTAGAATTTGCAGCTAAAATATTAGATGGCTTCGAAAAGGCTCATACAACTTTCATCAGAAACTGTAGGGATGTTATTCAACTTCGGGTAAGAATTTCTAAAGTATAATTCAAATCCTTTTAAAATGCTTCATTTTGATTGGTCAGTTGCATGAAAAAGGCAGAATTAACACATCAATAAAACAATCTTATCACGTCATGTTACCAATTTCATATGCAATCCAAAAAGTCCTTTCTATGAAATTGAATTGTGGCACCATTTACAAATTAATTACTGATTAAATCTAATTATAAGTAATAAAGGTTATTTTTTCAAAATTAAGTGATGTCTTAACCCTTCCTTTCTCTCACGAAGTATGACATAATATCGAACATTATTCGAAGTGAGTTGGATGAGTTTAAACATGAATACATTCCTTCAAAATGTCATTTTTACTAAAATACACATGTACATTAAAAGGCATGTTGCACCAAATGTACATGAAAGACAGATTTATAACTCATGCAATTCAGTATTGATAACAGCAACTTAACATTATTTTGAATGAAACATTGGATTTGTATCTTACAAAATATTGATTTCTAATATAGAAAACAATCATTTCTGGTGATCTTAATTGAAATGTAAGAAATAAATAAATATTGAATCTTTGAATGATTAACGTTCAGTGCACAATATTTCAGCCACATAAAGGACAAAAAAATACGAGTGGATAAAGGCAGACAATTTAACCTTGTAACTGGCAGCCTACTGGCCACAAAAAATGAGCTGCTGTTTAAAGGGGTCTCAAACGTGTTAAGAATATGGTATTTTCTAAACACGTACGTCTTGAAGTCTCCCTCCGGACGCATTGTGAATTTATACACCTTCATATAAGTACCTCTTCTTCCCAGGCACACCTTTTGTAAAGGGAACTTCGGGTATTTATAATTATATAATTATATAATTATTATACAAACAATCTATAAATGTTGGATTTCTTACGACCTACCCGAATATTTTTAAACATCATTTTCGTGATGCACTATGACTTTTCTTGTATGATTCTGCTTGTACACGGATCTTTAAGCATTGTATCATTATTTAATATAATATCTTTAAAAGAGGAGGAAAAATCTTCCGAACCTTCGTCATGCTAGTATGCAATAAACCATACCTATGGATAAATACGAGGAAATATACAATATTTGACCACCGTCTAAACATATACAGTTTTCCCCAGAGATAAGAAGCTAGAGATGGACTCTGCAAAGTTTCGTGTCGAAAGAAAAACTGTGGATATATTTCAGACAGTAACCTTAGAATATTTCATACTGCCCAGAATTTTTCCTTCTCAGGCGCGGATTCAGGCGGGGGCGCACCCGGCGCGCGCCCCCTAAAAACGATAAAAATATAATTTTTTAGTCTTAATATTCGTGATTTCAATGATCTTCCAGGGGGGGGGTGCTTCGATCCCCTGGTCACCTAACAAGGCACTGACCTGGACCAGCGCCCTCCCCTAACGTAAAATCCTGGATCCGCGACTGATTCTGCCCAGAAAGTCGTGTTATCTCATTATTTATTGACAAAATGATTTAAATTGCTTCTTGTTCTAAATGAGTCACGGACTTCCAAGAAACTAAAATTGGCATAGTCCAAATATATTTTGTTGACTTTATTGAGGAAAAAGAGGATTTATGAGTATTTGGTTGGAGTGTGGTTCTATAGACATTAAACCATATCTTTTCATTATCATTCGACGGGAATTTCATTGAACTGCAGAATAAATAATTATATTCATGTCATATTGAACATAATACAGAATCATGATAATAGCAGTTGAAGTACAAAACTGAAATTTCTTTCGTGTCGACTTTTTCATGGCTTTTTACGGCTTCATCTAATGTCTTCTTTGTGTTTAAGTAAATCACCACAAAAGAGTTTCTCAATTAATTAATTTGGCAGTTAAGCTTGCCCTCGTTTTTTAAAGTGTTCGCTCAGCCAGGTACCATTTTGACCGTTAGGTTAATGAAATATCGCGACAGAGAAACAAGTGGGGATAATTTAAGAAAAATTTCCCACCAGACGTCGCTTTTAAGGGGCCACGACTTTTAAACGACCGAAAACAACGAAAGCTTTGGTAAAGCTGTAGTTAAAAAAAGATATTTTTAGAAAAGGATAAGATATGGGATAAAGGTCAGAGAGACTTCACTCCAAACACGAGAAATACAGAGTTATTTATATATCTAGAACGTCTCCACATGGCCATCAACAAGGGTGGACTACCATTCCTTGTGAAAAGCTCTAAATCGCCTGAAATGAAAAATCGTGTATGTGTAAAATAATAATTCTCTTACCTTAATATTAACAAAAATGTACATGTAACAAAACATATCCTTTTTATCTAAATTGATCCAGTTATTAAGCTAGTTGACTCTGATTGGTTATGTTTCGTTTCGATAAATAGGTCCAACGATGGGCGACCCGAGTGGGGCAGAAGTTTTTACCCCTTCCGGAGCACCTGAACTCCACCTTGATTCTGTATGGTTCAGCTTTAATTTTTAGTGTGGCATTTTGCAAATTGGATTTGTCTTTTGTTTCGTTTTGTTTTCTATGGTTTTGAGTGTCTTCTGACCGACTAATTTCTCTCTGCCCCTTTATATCTACGAATTTGTTATTTTATTACTCTCGAAGCTTTAAGTTGATACTATTATCACAAGTTTCGTACGAAATTTTATCTGTTCTAAAACTTGTATAGTTATACTTGATTCTTGGCTTGGTTTCACAAGCTATGATTTCGTTTGAAAGAAATTCAAAGATACCAAGGGTGGGCAAACAGAAATCATTAAGTCGAAAGACAAACAAGACCTAGACCAACACAACGAAACGAAAGACAGATATAAAATCCACAACAATAAAATGAAAACTAAAGCCGGAGTAACACGAACCCTAAAAAAGTTCAGGTGCTCCGGAAGGGTAAACAACTCCTGCTGCACTAGTGGCACCCGTTGTGTTTCTTCGAAGACAAAGCCGTTGTATAATCACAATTGATGTTAGTAGAAAACAATGTCATTGGCTACCCAGGTTTACTTAATTGCTATTAAAGCAGTAACTGCTGTCTCCCCAAACAGTATAAACAGGTTACTTTATTCAAATAAGGCTTAAACATGCAAAAATGTATTAATTCTTGTGATTTTTATATTTTCCTTCATAAAATTGACGTTAAAAGTGAATGAAAATCTTTTTGTAAGTTTTTGAAAGGGAGACAATAGCGTACGTCCGACAGAAACGTGACAACCAATACCAGGTAACTTTCAAGTAATGAATTTTTCTGGATAAGAAGCCGTTGTTCTTGGTTAATGTGTTTATGCTTGGTTTTTCTAAAAAATCTTTTTTGTTAAGTAAAATCGAAAATACTTAAAACATAACATAAATCTATAACGAAATACATGTATCTTTTTCAGACGACACTGGAGCATATTACCAATAAAGATCTACAAACCCTCTGCTTTCATTTTACCGCACAACTGGTTATATTTACAGTTGAGTTTTCAAGTTCAATTGGACCTTTTATTCTCTTCCAAGATGAGGTTAAGAGACTACAGATCAGAGAGAGTCTTTTAGAAATAGCTGTAATATATTGTGCGTATTGGCTTTCCATGCGTGATGCAGACATTTTTTATGATTTATATGATATCCATTCTAGTTCGAAAGAACTGTTTGAAATGGGACCAATGGGAGAATTAATCTACCGCCTGAATGAATCAGCGATGTCATTGGGCTTTCTTAAATTGTCACAACAGGAACTGGCATTATTAGCGGGAATTGTTTTGATGTCTCCAGGTAATTTAAAGATACGTTTTACGTTAACATGAGAACAATGCAAAACATAATACATCCTTAAAAAACAAAAATTTATTAAATGTATGGTTTAGAAAAAAATAGACGATATCATTGCAGTAGACTGAAATGATAAACGTCAGAAGACAGACAAAACCATGACCAATGGGACGGAACGAATGAGAAACATCAGTAAACTAAACACACTAGTGAAACAAGAGTTGCTTACTCTTCCAAAAAACCTGAACTCAACCTGTTTTTTTAGGGTTCGCGTACTCCAGCTTTAGTTTTCAGTGTAGTGTCGTGTGTTCTATGTTTGTCTTTCATTTTATTTTGTTGGCCATGGTCTTGTCTGTAATCTGACTTAACAATTTCTGTCTACCCTTTTGTTATCTTTGAATTTCTCTTCCAAATGGTCGTTTTCATGTACATTCTATATAATTCGTATTTCCAAAGTACACGACTGAAATGACAAACAGAAGCTGGTTATGTATACAGGAACTGTCACTGACTTTGAAACAAAATGAAGTATGTTGGGGTTTCGATATGGATGAATCACCTTCTGCATGATTTTATATGGACTGGTACTTTAGAAGAATAACGGTTACTGTTAAAGATTTATGTTGTTCTCTTGAACTATGAGGTGAATTTAAAGACATCGAAAAGAATAACATTTCATTATTTTATTTATACATATTTCAGTTTTCTGTATAAATGTATTCTTTGATTTTTTTTCGTTTGGTAGATATTTTATCCTGCGATGTTAATTAGTGTTTTTTACATCTTTTAGTGTCTTTTTCATCATTTAAATTCACCCTTCTTATGACTTCTTTCAAGATGATTCTTACAGACATGTAAGGTGGTAAACGAGACATAAGGGTTTCTATTTCTTACCACGACATACACATTTCTCAAAGTTACTATTTACAAAACATCAATAGGATGACTGACGTATTTGGTGCTGTCTTTCCTGATTATTCCAGGTTTAAGTTAACCACACGTCATTTAAACCTTAACTCATTGCCCTAGTCCATATATAAATATTTCAGATTTTTTTTCTCTTCTATGGTATTAGATGTGTCAGAAATGTTTGGACGTTTTTAACATTTGTAAAATATTGTGAACAACGTAACGCATTTCTTCCTAGGGCTTTTTTTTCATGTCAAAAAACGACTCAGTCTTTTAATAGCTGTACAATAAACATGAAAAAGTCATTTGTCGCGCAGATATATTTTAGGGGCGTTCATGGCCAGAGGGGAATAAATAAATTCAATACCTATCCGGAGTAAAACCAAAACCTGTGTTTTGAGAATGCCACGTTCTCGTTCTACACTCTCCTTTTACCTTTTTTCACTAGCAGTCAAGTTTTCTCACCCTTACTGTTGCCCATTTCCAATCAATATTTTGAATAATAATTTGTTAAGATTTCTCAACCTAAAGGTTCCTGGTTATCAGTCCACATTTTGATTAGTATTTAACTTGTTTCCTTCTCGAGTATTTAGCTTAAATGATTTGCCGCAAGACGTTAAGCATCAACCAATCAAATGATCGTTTTACGATTCTGGAACAATAAAACAGGTATAAATCTGACTGTCCATTAGTATGCCACATCTGATATGCCTCATACTGGGCTTTATTTTGAATGTTATTCAGTAGCTGGTGAACTTGTCTGTTGGTTTCCATCAAAATTGGCATTTGAGCAAGATAGTTTTTGTTAAGAAAACTTTATTATTTCACTTGTAACTATAAGAAAATTTATTTTTTAGTCAACAAGAGGAAAAAAACTCCCTTCCTGTACCTTTATATTTTGGTAAGTAATCTTTCTAGTGTTTATATAATAATTAATTGATATTTGAGTAGTAATTACAAGATAATTCGTTCTGTAATATGTAGATAAGAAAATCAATGCTTCAAATTGATTTAAATGTAAGCACCACAATCAATTACACAAATAACGTTAATACTTAGATTAATCACATAACAGATTATATAATATAAGTAAATGAGAAAGAAGAAAATCACACCACATCTGTGCTAAATAGTGAAACCTTTGTCGATCTAAAATTTACCATCCAGCTTTCAACAAATATGAAAGACCAAACCTTCTGATATTTTTTATTTAAGAAATGTTTGTCGCATTTTTTAGCAAAACTTGTTTTTATCAAGTAATCCTTTTGAACCATGGTTTTATCATGACTGTCCAAACACTTTTGCCCTTTTAAGGTTGAGCTATCATGCGTACTCCGTTGTTTAGTATACTCCTCCAGCGCCCCCGTGCACCCCTTCACCATATCATAGTAACAATAAGTGATGTCACTGAAAGAACCACACCATGCATTAGTGTAAAACAAAAAATACAAAGAAATTTAAAAACCATTATTTTGCTATACCTACAGGATATTTGTACCACTCGCCGTTTTACCCGTTGTCATTTTCTTCATCATTTATTAAAAACACGTCACCATGCATTAAAGAAAACAATTGTAGGGATTCTCTCTAAAGTTAATGTATTGCCTTTCAAACATATGTCAAGACAACTTTATGATTCCCTTTAAGGTGCAACTAAAGTCAAAACATAGAACAATGACTGGTCCAAATAAAACGTGCAATACTTTTTTTCATTTTCAGTGAATTATTGCCTAAAATTGAATTTTACAAGCTTCCATTTTTGATAAACTTTAAAATTAAAATGGCAGCAAATAAATAGGAATATCAAAACTGAGGATATGTTTTAAGACATGTTTTTTTACAAATTTGTTTTAGAAAGGGTTTAAACGGTTTTAGGAGACATTGTTTACAACCTGCGGATTGGTTGAAAGTGGTTCACGCACCTACTTACAGTTTAAGCTCTCTGAGATACACCCATAAAACAATTGTTAAATAAAAATAACAATATTGTTTTGTTTTACTCAGTATCATAGTAAAATTGAAAATCATATTATTTTACAGAAAACTTTAATCTCGGAATAGATAGAAAAAACTGGAGATTGGTATCAACACTTATTATATGTTTTGTTGTGACAGCTTTATGTATCCAGACTTTCATATTACTAATCTATTCTATAACTGAGTGCCATAACTTTACTCAGAAAAGATCAATAAAAGAACCAATGCTTAATACCAGTAGTTTTCAAAGACATAATGAAATGGAAAAAAATACCACTTATAATTCGATCATAGATAAAGGTTGTGATCTACATATACCAGACAACACGGGGAAAACTCCTCTAATAGAGGCTTGTGGTAAAGGTAATCAGTCAACGGTAACACGTCTTAATGAACAAGGAGCTGATACCTTTGGTACTGATATTAAAGGACAGACAGTGGCCTGTGTTAATGGTAATAATGATGTATTATTAAACTTACTAAAAGATAAAGATTGTGACATACATAAACCAGACAACACGGGGAAAACTCCTCTAATGGAGGCTTGTAGTAAAGGTCAACTATCAACGGTAAAACTTCTTATAAAACAAGAAACTAATATTAATGGTACTGATATTAAAGGACAGACAGCATTCTATTGGGCCTGTGTTGGTGGTAAAAATGATGTACTAAACTTTCTGTTAGATAAAGATTGTGATATGCTTAAACCAAGTAACAAGGGGAAGACTCCTCTGATGGCAGCATGTGGTCAAGGTCATCTGTCGACTGTAAAACTTCTTATACAACATGGAGCTGATATCTGTGATACTGATATTGAAGGACAGACAGCGTTCCATTGGGCCTGTATTGGTGGTAAAAATGATGTAGTAAACTTTCTGTTAGATGGAGGTTGTGATATACATAAACTAGACAACACGAGGAAATCTCCTCTAATGAAGGCTTGTAATAAAGGTCATCTATCAACGGTTAAACTTCTTATACAACATGGAGCTGATATCACTGGTACTGATGTTGAAAAAAAGACAGTGTTCTATTGGGCCTGTGTTGGGGGTAATAATGATATAGTAAACGCTCTGGTAGATAAAGGTTGTGATATACATACGCAAGACAAGACGGGGAAAACTCCTCTAATGGAGGCCTGTAGTGAAGGTCATCTGTCAACGGTTAACCTTCTTATAAAACTAGGATCTGATGTCAATCGCACTGATAAAGAAGGACGGACAGTGTTATATTGGGCCTGTGATGGTGGTAAAAATGATGTAGTAAACTTTCTGTTAGATAGAGGTTGTGATATACATAAACCAAGTAGCAAGAAGAAGACTCCTCTGATGGCAGCATGTGGTAAAGGTCATATGTCAACTGTAAAACTTCTTTTAGAAAAGGGAGCTGATGTGAATGGTACTGATATTGAAGGAAAGACAGCGTTCTATTGGGCCTGTGTTGGTGGTAATAATGATATAGTAAACGTTCTGTTAGATAAAGGTTGTAACATACATAAACCAAGTAACAAGGGGATGACTCCTCTGATGGAAGCATGTGTTAATGGTCATCTGTCGACGGTTAACCTTCTTTTAGAACAAGGAGCTGATATCAATAATACTGATGTTGAAGGACAGACAGTGGTCGATTGGGCCTTTGTTGGTGGTAATAATAATGTAGTAAACTTAGTGATAGATAAAGGTTGTGACAAACATAAACCAAACAAAAAAGGTGGACACCATTGAAAGTAGCATCTCACTATTATCATGCTGAAATCTGCAAATTACTTATTCTAGAAGATGTAGGCATCAACAAAGCAGATTCCGAAGGTTGGACTCCGCATATGACAGCATGCAGTAAAGGTCACAAGTCAATGGTAGAACTATTACTTAGAAAAAATGCTAAAACTACAGAGTTAAACAATAATGGTCAAACGGCTGTCCACCTTGCTACAAATTCAGGTTATACTGAAATTGTTGAACTTTTGACTTTTGTATAAAAAATTAGCAACGCAGTATAATTAAAACAACTTTAAAACTGTTTTGACATTACATAATACACGCTTTCAACGTTTCTTTCACTATTATAAATTTCATTGTGCTGTATACTCATTGTATGGAGTAAATTCTCATTAGCAGCACAAGCTATTACGGAATGATATAACAGCTTCGATTATTATTGTAATTACCAACATGAGGCCACAGCCACTGCCTGACCTGCGTAGTTCGCCTTGACCGCAGTTATTTTGAATATCTTACTCGAATACAAAACAGGAGGTTTGTATACAGAGACCGATGAAGCTAAATCCAGAAAATGAAGCCCTTTAAATGCATTTCAATTTGGCTTTATAAATCTATTTAAGATGTGGATTGTATCTTTATGGCATAAATTCTGTATTTTCTATCCTTTTACTATTACTACGGAGTTTTTTCTCTTGCGCTGTGTGGAGGTCATAAAAAGTTTCACTGTGCTTGAGTTATATGCTCTAATGTTTTTTTCGGATACTGGAACATATTGAATGAATGTTGGAAAGAGACAGTTTACATACTGATTTGTGAATTTTCCTGATTGCTATCTTTATATTTGGCTTATCGGCGTTTATTTTGTCATTAACTATATATTGCATTTTGTCCATGAATGTAGCTAGCAATTCATAAACTTTGATTGTTTTCCGAATTTTGGCCGCAAATGTGTCTGATGAAGGTTTATCCAGAAGAGGGCTTAACGTGCAGTTAAAGGCTTTGGAATATTTGTTTTCAACCTTGTAACATGTGGATCATATGTCTGGTATTTATTCCATATTCTTTCATTTAAATATAAAAATCACGATTAACAAAGGTAAAAAAAATTAACAACTAATGAAAGAAAGGAAATAGAGGGAAATTGAACAGTTCAAGAATGTACTGATTCTGTATTTAGAATGAAATTGAATAAAGCTCCTGGGCTTGATGGACTAAATGTAGAATTTTATCAAAAATTTTGGTTAAAATTTAAAAACTCCATAGTTCATTGTTTTCAATAATAGTTTTGAATCTATCAAACTCCCAAAAAATTGGAACTATTTCTCTTATATACAAAAAAATGATCCAAAACATTTAGATATCACTTTTAAAGGTAGACACTAAGATTTTAGCATATACTTTAGCACAATGATTAAAACCACTTTTATCTAAAACCATTCATTCAGACCAAAAAGCATATGTCAAAAACAGGTACATAGGATTTAATATTAGACAAATTAAAGATGTGATAGATTATTCGGAACAATTTAATGTTGAGGGGGCTATTTATTTTTAGATTTCTCAAAAGCATTTGACTCTTTGGAGTGGATATTTATGAATGAAACGCTTAAAAAATTTTGATTTAGAAAACAATTTTAACAGTGGGTTTTTACTATGTATAATGAGATTAAAGGGTGTATAGTTAATAATGGTTGGATTGCTGAACCCTTCATGGTCTCTAGGGGAATTAGACAAGGGTGTCCGCTATCTGCTTTGTTGTTTGTTTTAGCAGTAGAAATACTTGCTTGTCGCATTAGAGAAGACAAAGACCTTAAAGGTATTCAGATTAGATTAAGCGGGAAATACTGTAGTTTAAAAATTTGCCAATTAGCAGATGATACTACACTTTTCTAAAAAAAGCAATGAACTTGGAAACTATTCAGGATTGAAATTAAATAAAAACAAAACAGAAGGTATCAGGTTAGGTCGACTTAAACCTTGCAAAGAAAAAATCGAAGGTATTAACTGGACAACAAAACCAGTTAATAGCTTGGGGATATATTTTGGATATAATAAAGATGAAACTAAGAAATTAAATCTAGAAAAAATATTAGAAAAAATTAATAAATTAATTAATTCTTGGAGTAAACGAAGACTATCAATAATGGGGAAAATTGTTATGATAAAGTCTTTATTGTTACCAAATATTACATATTTGACCGGTAATATAATCATTCCTAAAGATTATTTGCAAAAAATTAAAATAAAATTGTACAACTTTAAATAGGATAGAAAAAGAGACAGGGTTAAACGAGATATATTAAGTAAAAATAATGAAAAAGGGGGGTTAAGAATGGTAGATATAGAAGTATATATTAAAACAATACATGTAAAATGGATAACAAACTTATTGGTAAAGAGCAAGCAAAATGGAAGATAATTTCAAATTTACTTCTAGAAAAGTTTGGAAAAAATAACCCTATTTTCAAATGAACATAGAAAGTATAAAAAATTTAGATCTTGACTCATTTACTTCATTATCAGATCAGATCAGATCAGAAAGGAGATTATCTGGGGTAATAAATTCATAGGTAAATATTTAATATTTACACATTGGATTAATAAA
>JAULBM010302641.1:0-11533 GCA_032357055.1 Geukensia granosissima
ACAAAACCATAAACTTTGATTGATACAGCTTGAGTATTCTGACATTTTGTCAGATCTTGCTTGTTATTATAGTGTTTATATTACAAAAACACACAGACATGTCAGAATCAACAACTTTGTTCTTAAAACGACTTAAGTATGACTGAAAAACAAAATCTTTGCAATCATTAGTTGTTATCCGCAGGCAATATCAATTTATTTATGTTTTGATAAAATTTGTAGGGATATCATCTACTCAACTCATCCCTTATACTGCTCTTAAACTAGGGTGAACATCCTTGCAAAAAAGAAAATTTAGAATTCGTTGCAAAATTGCTGAAAATGATAAATTGATTAGGACCAATTCTGACAAAAGTGATGAATTACAGAAAAAATATGGCGTATGGGTTGGCCCAAGATGTTGAGTGTAGTTCTTCTTCCTGATAAACCGCCTTTATGGAATCGCTAGAAATTTTAAATGTTAGGCATATCATGTAAGTTGGTCGAAGACGATTTAAGTAAAGATAACATTTAAAGAAAAAAAAGTGTCGCGAAGAACAAACTTACCACATCGCTATATCAGAATCTAAATTAAATTGGAAAAGTAACAGTGATAAAAACACTAGCCCTTCCTATTTTGGTAAAGATTTTGACAGTTTAACCTTAATCAAACGTTTGACATAATCAACAAATTAGAATATGTTTTTTTTCAAATGTCTTTGGGACGGAAAGAATTGAATCCTTTTGAAAAATAATGGGGTATTGTTCTGCCAAAAAGGGGAATATAATTTCTATTTTTAAAAAGTTGAATGCTTTTTTGGTGAAATGAACTCTTTGCCTGGAAAATGTTAAGGGGAGAAATTCATATACAAAAAAACGTACATACGTCTTGTGCCAGCCTCTGGTTTAATCCAATGATATATATTATCAAAAACTTGTTTCCAAAAGTCAAAAAATATTTAACGGAAACATACAACCAGGATTTCCCATCCAATGGAAGGAAAATACTCCAAGACTGTAACGAAAACTTTATATTAGCTACTATAGTTATGATTGTAATTTTTTTTATAAAAGTTCAAAAAGGGTTCAGACCATTTCTTTTATAAAAATGAAATTATATTAAAAAAGTTAACAGGACAGTTTCTAACCCTTGCAGAGAGAGCCAGAATAAATGTGAAACTGGAGTTTTTCTGAGCTGGTACCAGATTAGCTTCATGTACTAGAAATACTCGAGAAAAAAAATATTATAAAGTGTACATGTTGGACATTAAAAAACTCATACTGCATTATTTTATGTCATAAGGCAACTCCAAATTAATTTATAGTTCTTCGGATTCGCTCGCTCCTCATATTATAGGTTTAAAATTTCAAAAAACGTTACTCGCTCCAATTCTTTTTCAATTTTTAGAAATTTTCATTGTTATTCCTAACTATAAAAACGAAAATTTGCTCGCTCGCTCCTAAAAAATACATTGATTGATTGATTGATTGTTGTTTAACGTCCAGTGGCAAATATTTCATGCATATTCAGGACGAAAACAAGTTAAACAAAAAATTAACATATAGTAAAAAATACAAAAATAGAGGAAAAAACTGTGAACTGTTGTGTTCGCATTAGTTTTTGATGTTGCGATCCAATTTTTTGCCATTGCAAGAAAACAAATTTAAACAAAAATTTCGCTTGCTCGCTCCTATTTTTTTCACTAAATATCCAAAGAACCAGAAATAAGTTTGGAGTGGCCTATATGAATATTCTCTTAAAATAAAGAATTACAAAACAACGTGAGGGGTCGCAATTAATTGCGACTTTCTTTCGAACCTTAAGATTAGAATTTATTTACCGAATTTGGATTGCCCTTACAAATGTTGCAATTGCTTACGAATGCTCATTCGAATATTGCGATCCTTTAGGAACGCCGTGCAAATAAAACGATGACATAACTCATTGACACAAACCTTGCCAATATTTTACGATTTTCACTCAGACAGACAATCTTACATCAAATCTTCATGCAAAATTTTTATTTTATCATCCTGCAGCCTGGCCAGAGGTTTCAAAAGAGGAAAGAACATGGGCAAGTCTGTCTTTCCTCTCCGTGAAGACCAAAACTCGTTGATAATGTCGCGACTGACTGAGTCAAGTGAGAAGACTGCCACGTATGTTAAGAAGTACATGCGAGAGAAGGCGAACTCTGAACAGGACGAGGTTTCAGATAATCAGTCATTACCCTTTCGCCCTCCTATTCCCAATCCACGCTCTCGGATATAGGTCCATTTCAAATGTCAAATGTTCAGAGCCACTAAGCCCGACAGACGCTGACTGAAAACCAAGCAAGAAACCAACCATGTTCGATTGGTTGTCAGAGTCTCACAACAATTAAGCGGCGCGCCATCCAGCTGTTTTGGGAGCAAGTAGCTAGAATCTCACTTCTTAGTTCAAACACCAGCGTGCGAAAGGCTTCATCGTGAAAGAACTCCGGGCGAAAGCGTCATCACTGAGTTAAAGTCAAACATCAGCCTATAAGAAGCATCAGGCTTCAGCACGATCAAAAAGATTTCCTTTGTCGAATAATTACTCTGATCCAGAACAAGTCCAGTTTAAAATACACATGTGAGAGATCAAAAGTGCATAGTCAAAACACACAAGAGAAAAAAAACAAAAGAAACAAATAATTGTTAACCACGAACTTCTCTGCAAAACAGGAGTTGGATCAGGTGCTCTAGAAGGGTAAGCGTCCCCTGTCTTGCGCGCAACACCCGTCGGGGAGTCCTTAATGTCGAATCGGTGTCAAATCAGGGTGTCGAAATTAGGAGTGTGTAACATATGTCCGGGCTTGTAAAACTACGCCATGTTGTTTTATATCTATATTCTAAACTAATATTACCAGTCTACATAACATATTTTGTACACATAACATGCAGACGACACGTGCTTTCGCTCCGCCCACTCGCTCTTATTGGATACTATATTGCAGATCATTACATCCCTTCCTTGTTTTAAGATAAAGAAACAATAATTATTTAAATACTTTTACGAATAGCAAATTGATACACTAATTAACTTTAACCTTCAAAGTCATGTATTGTTCACACGTGAAATAAACTTATCGAATTATTTACTGTCTCTGATCAATAAACTTGAATGAGAATAAAACTATTAAATGTCAAAATCTGTTTCTAACACTCGCACTATCTCGCTGACAAGACATTAACTAAAGTCACTAATTGAAAATCCAAGGGTTGTTTACACGGTCGCTTATCTTAAGAATTGATTATTACGCACTGCGGTCGGCCGCCTAACTTCCCATTACAAAGTCATTATACTTGTCTGGAATCCTCCTCATTCTCGCCGGCCTTGGTTTAATGTTTTGACGGTCACGGTTACGGTTGTTGTTTGCGAATGTCCCATAAAAAGGTCGCACGTGCGATACATTCCTGTATAGTATTTGTCCATTCTTTGATCTGACAATTACACTTGTACCTTTTTGTCGAACAACTTTGTACAGTTCATTTTCATAACGGCTCGACATTTTACTTTGTTCTCTTCGCAATAAAATAACGTTCTGTCCAACACGAAACTTTTCATATCCTGCACTCATGCGTTTGTCTGCATAGTATTTCATTCTATCTTTTTGTCGATTGTCTTTTTTCTTTAAAACTGACGGCGCTTTAAAAGTTTGCAGTTGCGGAAGTTTTGTTTGTACAGTTCGGTTAAACAAAAGTTCTGTAGGTGCACGACCAGTTGTGGAGTGTGGCGTATTGCGGTATTGAAGTAAGAATGTATATAGTTCTGTATGCCAGTTTTTCTTCTCGTAACAGGCTGTCTTGATTGTTTTTTTCAATGATTTATTGAAATTTTCTACGAGTCCGTTTGCTCTGGCCCAATACGGGGTCACACGTGTATGTTTAATTCCTAATTCCTCTAAAAATGATTTAAACTCATCGGAAACGAATTGACTGCCATTGTCGGACACTAATTCGGAGCATATCCCGTGGACTGCGAATATTTTCCTCAGTTTGTTGATTATCGTTGCACTTGTTATTGAACGTATTATTTCTACTTCGGGAAATCTGGAATAGTAGTCAATTAACACAAGTAAATATTCGTTGTTGTTAAACGGTCCCGTTAAGTCGATGCCTAGTTTTTGCCATGGTCTGTCCGGGAGTTTCGTAGCATTTACCGGAGGCGGTTGTGGTGGATTTGAAACAATCTGACAAGCATGACAAATCCTTATCATTTCCTCTACATCGTCGTCCATTCCTGGCCACCAAACTTTCTCGCGTAAGATGCGTTTTGTTTTTACGATTCCTTGGTGACTTTCATGTGCAAGTTGCAACACATGTTGTCGAAGTTCACGCGGTATAACAAGTTTTCGTCCCTTCAGTATGAGAGATTCTTGAACAGTGAGTTCTTTGCGCACTACACGATATGGCTTTAGTTCTCCTTGATTTGTCCAATTGTTTTTTTGAATACAGTTTCGAACTTTGCTTAGAGTTTTGTCTTTCTCGGACGCTTTCTTAATTTCGTCAATTTTCATTGCTTTTGGTACAGAATTTTGTGCAATATAACAAACAAATTGTTCAGTATTTTCACAATTATTGTCGTCGGTGTCGGTGTTTGGTGAGCGTGACAAGATATCCGCGGCATTCAAATGTCCTGGCAAATATTTCACGCTAAAGTTATGCGGTTGTAAGTCTAGTACCCACTTCTGGATTCTTGCAGGTGCTTCATGCACTGTTGTGAATATTCTTTCTAGCGGCTTATGATCAGTTTGTACCGTAAAATTCATTCCGTACAAATACATGTTGAACCGTTTTATTGACCAATACACACTTAACGCTTCTCTTTCTGTTTGTGAATAACGCCTTTCTACCGGACTCAAAGTTCTACTAGCATAAGCTACCGGCTTGAAGTCTCCATTCCGTTGTTTTTGGTTTAGTATTGCTCCTAATCCAAATGGACTAGCGTCAACTATTATGTTTGTTTCGGCGTCTTGATTGTAATAGCTCATTACTTCAGCACTAGTAAGTCTCTGTTTCAGCATTTCGAACGCATTTTGTTGTTCTTCATTCCATTGCCATGTTACTTCTTTTCGCGTCAATTTTCTCAGGGGTTCGGCTAGTGTAGCGAAATCACGTATGTACTTTGCACAGAAGTTTACCAAGCCTAAAAAACTCTTCACTTCCGTTGGATTTTTCGGAACATCGAAACTATTAACGGCTTTAATTTTCGCTTTATCTGGTTTTACGCCATCTTTTGACAGTCTATGTCCTAAAAATTTCAATTCTGAATTGTTAAATTCGCATTTGGCTTTATTAAGCGTAAGGTTTTTCTCTCTTAGCCTCTGTAACACTAGTTTTAGGGTTTTGTCGTGTTCTTCTTGGGTTTTGGCGAAAATGATTATGTCATCGGCATTGTTTCTACAATTCGGAATATACTGTAGTATTTGTTGAATGATACGCTGATGTAGTTCAGGTGCAGAATTTATACCAAACATTAAGCGTTTGTACCTATAAAGTCCTTTGTGGCACACGAAAGTTGTGATGTACCTCGAATTTTCGTCCAGCTCAATTTGATGAAACGACTGGGTTAAATCAAGTTTTGAAAATACGGAAGATCCGTTCATCTGTTGCAATATTTCTTCGATATTTGGTATCGGAAATCGCTCTCTAAGAACTGCCAAATTGGCACATCTCATATCAACGCAGATTCGTATATCTGAAGAATTTGCTTTTGGAACTACTACTAGGGACGAGAGCCATGAAGTTGGACCTTGTACTTTCTCTATAACATCTAAATCTTCTAATTCTTTCAGTTTATTCTCTAACTGCTTTTTCATTTTAAATGGAATTTTACGTGCTGTTTGGGCAACTGGTTTCACATCTTTGTCAATGTGCAGCTCTAGTTTGAAATTTTTCAGCTTTCCTAACCCTTCAAACCTGTCCTGATATGACCTGATTATATCATCTGTGTTTGTATTTTCTACAAAGTTTACTGACCCGATCTGAAGCAAACCTAGTTCTGTCGCTGTTTTATGACCTATCAGAGGTTTTCCACTGCCTGCGATGATGTGAAATTCTATCTCGTGTGATTTATCTTTAACCTTTACTTTCATGCTTGTTTTGCCAATTAACGGAAGGGGCGTTTTACTGCCATATGGGAAAATTCTGGTGGTTGTTTGCTTCACAATGTTCTTTGAAGTTTTCAGTTTCTTGAATGTTTGTTTATCTATTGCGTTAATTGATGAACCTGAATCTATTAAAATATTAATTGACTGACCTTCTATTTCTAATTGAACAACGGCGTTTTCATTTCCCTGCAATGTGAATACCTCCTGATCACTTTCCTCATCATCCTGATTTAACGTATGCACCTTTCCAGACGACTTTGTTTTACAGACCTTAGCAAAGTGTCCCGTTTTCCCGCATTTCCTACACTGTGCATTTTTTGCAATTTCACATTCTCGGCCATAGTGTCCACTTCGACCACATCTATAGCACTGAGCTGTACTTCGGGAGAAATTTCTGTTCCTTGGAGTTGGTTTGTTGAATTGTTTCGGAGCTCCCCTTGGTTTTAGTTGTGGTTTTTTTCGTTGTAGTCTATTTACTTCCTCTTCTTCTTTTACATCTTTGGGTACGGCTTCTCCGTTTGTAACCATTTTTGAAGCGTGCGACACGGAAAGTTCGTACGTTCTGGCAATTTTACGTATCTTTTCGAGAGTTAAGTTTTCCGCAGCTAGTAATTTTCTACGTAAATCTGTTGAGTCGCAACCATCAACGACTTGATCCCTAATCATTTCTTCTTTTTGCCCTGCGGCAAATTCACAAGACAACGATAGTTTGGAAAGTCTAACTATGAAATTGTCAATAGTCTCTCCTTCATTTTGTTTAGCATGGCGAAATACATGTCGTTCATATGATATGTGCTTTCTGGGCTTGAAATATTCTGAAAGTGCTTCAGTGGCATGTTCGTATCTTGCCCCTGTATCTTCTAACGTTTCGAAGATGTCTTGTACTTCTTCTCCGGACACATGTAATAAAAGGGCTCTTTTTTGCTCGTCCTTGGTTACTCCTGTTGCCTTTAAATAATACTCAAATCTTTTTAGGTATTGTTCCCACGATTTAGATAAGTTAGTGTTATCTCCGAGCACTTTAAATGGACCCGGTGCACGTAGGTCTAAACTTCCTGCCATATTTTAACAAATGTTTGTCGAATTAATTCCACGTGATTTAATCCAAATTGGAATGATACTGTATGTTTCGGAATCTAATCCTTACAAATTATTTTCATTGTTCGGAATTTAATCCTCAATGTTAATTATTTTTGAAAAAAAATCCCATCCTCGTCGCCATTGTAACATATGTCCGGGCTTGTAAAACTACGCCATGTTTTATATCTATATTCTAAACTAATACTACCAGTCTACATAACATATTTTGTACACATAACATGCTCTTATTGGATACTATATTGCAGATCATTACAGAGTGTCAAATCAGGAGGTCAAAATTAGGAGTGTCAAATCCGGAAGGAATCGCTCGGTTTAACGTCAATCCGCGAAGAGGTCAACTTATTTTTTTATTACCGGTAACAGGTCAATAACTGGTTGAGATACACTGATACCATATGGATCTTCTTAGTCGTGATGGCAACCTTTAAAATTTTCAAATGGACGACTTCAACCTTGATTGGATGTATCACTGTTGTAGTAGTTTATTTTGTTAATGTTTGATTTGTGTATTTCAGCAGGTATGTAATTCCAAGTTTTAAACCATTAATGGCGAAACTTGTCATAATTTATTTCTGTTTTCGACTTCGACATTTTCAAATTTTTCTTTAAAAGTGATCTGGTATTGTAAATCGCAGTTTTATTAACGTACGAGTTAAAATGGTATTTAAGACGAATCCTTACAAATGTCTTACTATCACTTTAAATGCCTTATATCATTCAATGTGGCTAGCAATAAGAAATAAATAATTTTGCGATTGTTATATTAGCAGCAACGCCAACAAATACGTACAAATTTTTAGCCGATTTCGCCAAAGTGTAAAACTCTTTACTGAATTTCTATTTACATCAGTCTTAATTTAAAAAAAATTGTGTGCATAATCTCAAATGACGAATCATATTTGTTGTGTTTTAAAAAGTTCAGAAGAAAAACCAGGCCAAATTAAAACTTATACAGTGATCAATTTAAAATAAAATAAATTAAAACAGCTTAAAACTGTCCCACGCTCAACAAGAAAGTTGGAGTTGTCTCTCGTTGTGCAAGGATAATAAATCAACGACCGAGAAGATATAAGCGCTCAATTATTAACAAAAATTTTAATTTTGTGACGGTTCCTGTTGATTCCAGTGTTGAATTTCACTCCTTGTGAAAAAAATTTAAATCGCCAATTGAAAACGTGTATACGTGAAATAATACCGCTTTTTCCTTAATATTATCAAAGAAGTACATATAATAAATTTTAACACACACAAAACAAACATATGATCACAATTCCTAGTACATAGGTACATGAGACATGTGTGGGGTAAAACTAGTTAAGTGGGACCCTAACTCTCAACAAACATGTAGTAAAAGTAATAAAATCAAAGAGAACAAAAGTAGTAAAAGGAATTCGACAGACAGAAATCGTTAAGCCAGAAGACAGACAACACCATGGCTAACAAAATGAAACGAAAGACAAACACAGAACACACAACACTACACTAAAAACTAAAACTGGAATAACATGAACTCTACAAAAACCAGGCTGATCACAGCTGCTCCGGAATGGTATGCAACTCCTGCTCCACTAGTGACACCCGTCCTGTTACTCAGTAGAAGCCGGTATATAATCAAAATCAATGTTAGTCACAACCGGTTTAGGAAAAGATTAGTAGTAAAGACATTCGGAAGTTATCCATTGTCATTTGTGAAATAGATATTACGTTACGGTCAACCAAATTATGATGGCCACCGAAAAATTTCAGAAGTGATGAGAAAGCCTTGGCTCAGTAGCTTTCTTGTTAACTGCAACTCTCTATCAATAAAATCCTCTTAGGAAGCTATCAACTGAGAAATATACACTCCGTATGCAGGTCAACTGGAATTTTGCTAGATATGAACGGAAAGTTAACAATCGGAAAATAAAAGTCATCTCTCTCGTCGTTAAGTTGTATTCATAACGCATCCTTACTCTCAATTTCTAGATGTAAGTCAAGGTATGAAGCAGAAATTTCTGTGTCTCTAGTATATTTGATTTCAAGCTCAATGGGATAGATACGGTCAACATAGTACCCAAAGGAGTAGGTACGTTAAGGCCCACGTTTGGCCCAATTTTTCAGATTTTGTGACACAATAATAAATTGTTGTGAAAATGCTGCCTAATAATCATCTTTTGATAATTCGTTAATTTTTTCTTGCAAACTTTTCGTCATTTCGACAAAATGAAAGGGTATAATTGACTATTTTGACAAGAATTTAACATTTTCGGTAAAAATAGTCAATTTTTAGAGGTGTTTTGGTCAAAATAGATATGATCGCACAAAAACATTACGAAGATATTTTAACCAAACATTTGTACTTGATAGATCTTTAATTGTGCAAAGTTTGGATGTGATGTTTTTGTGCAGTCTATATTAAAATCAACGAAATAGTATCAAATATTGCATCAAATTAATTAATTTCTTAGTATTTTCTCATTAAAAGCATTTTATATTTCTGTCATGTGACCATTGTAGAACTAATAAAACAAAATTCTGTTGAAATTTATTTTTATAGACATAATTCAATACAAAAAATATAAAAAAACAGATATAAGCCAATTTTCATTTTTTGGCCAAATTCTTGGGCCAAAAATGGGCGTTAACGACCCTCATCCTTTGTCTGTTGATTTTACTATGACGTTAACCTGGGCAGGACCATTTAACTCAAACTGGTGCAAGTCTTGGATATCATCACCCAAAAAGGCACAACAGGATTAAATTCTTCTAATGAAACACTGTCTCCCATGGAGAACCCCCTACCAAAAATTGCATTTTACTGCCATAAAATCTAGGTTAGTCGCTTTTTGCTATATTTCAAATCATAAAAAAACTGAGAATACTTGGGCTCAAGATTAGCTAAATACAATTATTTTTTAAATTAAAATTCATTTGACTGTTGTTGAGAATACAGAGAACTGAATGGAACTTTATTAATTAGAGCACTATTTTTACATTAGGTGAATTTGTGTTTCAACACCACTAATAAAATCCATACATACCTTCCTTGCCTGGACCTGCTCTAGTGATATTGGAATCTCTGCTATGGTAGATGGTGCTGTCAGTGTTAGAGAGGCAAACTGAGAGAAAATCTGTGTGGGCGTGCATAATGGGTTAGGTCTGTAATAAAGCAGTTAAAGAAATAGATTTATCAGTATGTTATAAGAACATTTTTCCAATGCTGCTCATAGTCAGACACTTTTTGTCAAATATAAACATTCCCTGCTTTAAACTCTGCTGATTTAAAAATAACAAGATTTTCAAAAGCTTATAATTGCTTATAAAATCTTTCACATTTGAACAAAATTAGCAGTGTTCTAGTTTTTGTGATAAATGCTTTTGAGGCAGGAAAAGGAATTTCTCTTAATGTTTCAATGGTTTTCCCTAAGTAGGTTCTGTCCATAAAAACCCAAAACGAAATAACAAGAATTTCATAAAAACTTCTCATATTGCACATTGAAAGGCTATTCGAGAAGTTTTTATAAAATTCTTCATATTTTATCATGGGGAATTCTTCTAAGCTAAAATATTGGAAAATCAAGAATTTTCAAATGCTTAAATCTAACAAAAAGCACACAAACCCATGCTGACTTATTTACAATAAAAAGGTCTTAAAAGGTATACAAACCTTGTTATTTTTAAACTGTGCATTAAACATCCATAAGGTATATAATCAATACACTAGACGTGAGACTACTGTTATTTTGCTGAGATTTATGGATTATCATTGATCATTTTAACAAGATCGATAATATCCATCGAGACACTCATTTCAAGATGTATATCAGAGATCAAGTAAAGATGATCTCTTTGTCACTGGATTACCATGGTTATTATGTTAGTGACATCATCTTCTTTATAATGCCAAAGAACCAAAATCAACGATAACTTTTTCATATCACTAAAGTCGTCTGATAATGGAATTTTGAAGCCATTAAGATCAAAGGAAAAAAATATAAACCAGAGATAATTTGCCATAACTATAATATTACGAAAACATGTTTTTAACTTGGTCTTTAAAAAATGCCATCCCTGTGTAACATGACTGTTCCTCGTAAAGCATTTCAATGTCTTTCAAAATTCCAGAGCCTTATCTACTCCTGGAAAAGCCCTTTGAAAGACCTAGTTATTTTTTTGATATTATTTTCATTCAGTAAACACTAACACATAACTGATTTCAAATATTTCATTATGAGTTCAGTACATCTTGTTGGCTCTTGTTCTATTTAAATGTCTGCATACAAATGGTGTATCAACTTCAAAGTTAAATCTTATGCAGTTGGTTTTTTTAAGTTTGATGTTAT
>JAULBM010302641.1:11543-25201 GCA_032357055.1 Geukensia granosissima
ACCATGATCTCAGGTAAGAGGGAAGAGTTGAGAACTCATTAACATGTTTAACTCTGCCACATACTTTATCTGCCTGTCTCAAGCCAGAAACCTGTAACCCAGTGAATGTCATTATTATGTTTAAGTGTTACTTGATTTTACATTGTTTGCCTCTTCAATGGCCAATAGTTGTTACATTTAGATAATATTGCATTTTATTTTGGGAACTATTACAGTTTGCCTTAAGGTGTGGTATATGTTTTGGGTAGCTGTCTCATAGACAACCATACCAAATCTCCTTTTTCTATCTCTAATACAATTAAAGTTGTATTTGTGGTCATCTCTTGATTTTCAGGTCATTTTGACATTGATTCTTCTCATTCCCCTTTGTTGAAAATTTAAACAGGTTAACTTTATTTAAAACTTAAAAGTTGACTATTTCTTTTCCTTAAAGATGACCTCTTAATACAAGTTTGTCTATAAATAACAATCGAAAAAGCCCCTCAGGTTAATGATGTTGGTTTAATGACAATCGCTCAATATCCTGAATTCTACTGAGCACTGGAACCCTGTAAAATGATTTTGTTCTATATATAACTCTGCAAAAATCCTATTTTTACATGAGCCTGAAGCAAAATCATCACTGGGCTTTTGTCTGTATTTACATTCTCAAAATATTTAACACTTCCTTAAATCTAAGTATGGAGAAAGGTACAAGCATTTTCATTCTAACAGGATGGTACAGGGTTATTTTTGTGCAACCTGTTTGGCATTTTTATTTCATGTGTTGTCCTGCTTAATGGTAGCCATTGGTCATGTTTTATGTGAATTTTAAAACACACAATGCATGCCAAATTATTTTTTATACCTTATGAAATGATATTTTATTTTTCATATGTTCTAAAATGATTAAAATCAGATTTGACAATGCCTACCACACAGATCTTCTTTCCTTTTTTACTTGGTCTCCGTTTTGTTGGCCTTACACTAGAATACTCATTATCTTCAGTTTTCTTCAGTAAGATGTATTTACCATCATCTAATTCATCCACCACACCTAAAAATAAAACAAGAATCTGTATTGTTCATCTCAGTTATCAGCATTGTTGTCAAGTCACCTCCAGTTGGTGGGTCACATCCCCCACACAAAAATAAATGTTTTTATTACTAACAGAATTCCTGAGCCAACATTAAAAAATTCCATCCAACAATAATTATCAAAGGAAATTTTAAACTAAATATTATCTTTTATCAGGGTTCACGCTGAAGGGTGAAGTAGACGAAGAAGTCACCTGGTTGCCTTCTGGACCTTCACTTTGCTCTACAAGTCTCTCAGAGCAAGGTTGAAGACGTTCTGCAAATTCAAGAAGTCGCTCAATAAGTAAAATTGCTAGAGTCATACTGTAAATCTCATGAGGTCAAGTAGAAAATTTGTAAATTCTTACATTTGGATGCAGAATATTGGTAGTTTCCTTTATTTTTAGTAAAATATCTGCCTGGAAAGTGTATAAGGGAGAGTAAATCCAATAAACCTGTCCAAAAAGATGATTTTATGTGTCAATTTTAACCTCACTAGATTCAAGCTGGTAATTTTGGGGTGTTTCTCAACAGATACTTAAGAATATTGTGATTTAAGTAAAATTTTACTTACACTGTATTTTACCTATGGAAAGCATATTAAACATGTTAAAATATTAAACCAAAAAGGTTTTAAAAGTCTGAAAATGCTGTTACATGCCACGACTCAAACATTGGCAGGTGGGCTGTTGGGTCATGACCCTCCAAATCACTTTCACGGGCGGGTATGGTCTTCTGACAGTGAATCAATATTCCAACTTAAAGAATTGTTGTTATTAGATCTTATTTTTCAGTCCGAGATAATGCTGGAAAAACCATCTAAGGCCAACTTCATCGGTTTAAACTGGCTCTGCAGTTTCAGACAAGAAGGTTTTAAAGTGAAATTCCTGTAAGGCCGCTGGTAAAAGTAAAGGCTATACCAGTCTAAATTCCCCCCGGAGGTGTGGAACACCACTTTTTTTTTAATAGAATTATAAACATAATTAAATATTTACATAATTATTATATATATTTTTAATCTTTTTCATAGTGGGGGGTAAAAAAGTAAGTGGTGTTCCACAACTTCTGGGGAATTTTACTTAAATAGCACTAAGTTCACCTGTGGGAGCCATCTTGGTTTGTTGGTAGGGATGTTGGATAAAATTTTGTAAACATCTTATATTTTATTGTGTATTATATATTATCAGACTGTTTTAGCATGAGTTAGAAGTTAAAAGACAACACACACAAAACACAATTATATTTTTATCTAAGAATTAAACAATATTCATGAAAATGTGTCCTATAAGAAGTGTAATTTACAACATTTTCAAAGTGAATACATGTGATGGTGTCATTAGGACTGAACAAATGTTTATTAAAACGACAACATGGTGTCATTGTTTATTAAAAAGGCAACAGGTCCAGATGTCAGTACTGATTATCCAAAAACAAGGTCAGTCTATCAGATGAATTTAAAATTACAGGTTCTTGATTTAGTTAAAATTGAGGACACTATTGCTAAATGATTTTTCCACCTTACCTAGGAGAAATACAAGTTTTGTAAGAGGTAGCTAGGTGGTCAAACCTGATTGTCAATCAGCTTGCACATCCTAAACTTGTCTATTTCCCCCAATGTTACTCATGTTTACCTGGATTTTTGGACGGTTCCTCTACTTCATCCTCTGTTACCTGGAATTTTTGCAGGTAATTAATCAAGGTGTTACAAAGTTTTATTTCATCTTGATATGGATCTCTCTGTAAACCATATTCTTCACTGCAAAAAAAAAATCAGTTATATATCAAAAAGTAAAGATATGAGATAAATGTCAGAGAGACTAGATTACTACCACAAGAAAAACAGAGGATTTTACAAATCTAGAGGTCTCAAGAAGGCCTTTAACAAGGGTGGAATATCACTCCTTGTAAAAGCTCTATATTGCCCCAAATAAAAAATCGAGTATTACAGAACAATAATCACAAAGACAAACCTATGACAACAGTTCTTGACTTGGGACAGGCACATGAAACATGTGACATTCATCATCAATCAGATATTAGAAAACTAAATTAAAATACTTTTAATACCAACACAGTTGTGGTTTTATTTTCCTCCTCAGATTAATACAAAATTAGTAATTGCCCTTGTCTCTCCTTGCAAAAAGTATAATATTTTTAAAGAAAGGATTTGGAATATATTTTATAAATCTGTTGTAAGAGAGATCATATGATGAAAATAGCAATATTACAAACATTCAACGATACTTAAAACAATGATTGTAATAGTATTTTTTATTCCTGACTCACACAGTCTTCACAATATTTGATATTTAACATGACTGAGGACATATTATAACTTTTAGTATAATTCTTACATGTCATTCTGAAAAGCTTCCATGTGAGATTTGCTTTCCTCCTTTCTTTTAAAACTGTCTCTCTTTTTCTGTTTCTTTAATTCATCCTTTACTTCATTATATTCCTTCTCCAGATGTCTAAATTCCTGTAGCATGTGTCTCTTTTTGGTGTATAGTTTATCTATTTCTATAAAAAGATATTTTTTAATTCACTTTTATAACAAAAATGTTCAACAATCAGTATTAATCTAAAGAAAACAGTGAATTAAGGAAACGAACAAATTCTGAAGATCGTGACAAAAGGGGATAAGTCAACAGGCACAGGAATCTTAAGAGCATAAACAAGATGGAGCCTGAACCATAGTGTAAATTAAAAACTAAAATTCTAAGGCCTAAAATCAAATATTGTTTTTTTGCTGTTTACCGACCAACCCTGAATAATCGGTCCGACTGTCAAAATTTTATTGTACCTAAATATTTTTTTATTCGATCTGGTTATTCGGATTTCTGCAGATATCGTTTTGCAATTAGATCAAATATCAAGTTTATGCTTTTGGTGTATATTTATTATTTTTTCCGCAAACCTTCATCAATGTTGATAAAATAGAATATTTTTCCTACCTACCGACCCTACACTCTGAGAGTACAGTCGGAAACAGCAAACAAACATATTTTTAAGGTAGGCCGAATATGGGGTCCTTATTACTTGCACCCGATATGCCTTCACAATGTATTTTGAGCACTAAAATTGTGATGTCACAATGAATTTTGCGCACAGTGTATTTACATGTAATAGCAATGACATTTTTCTTAACATTAACATTAACTTTTTTTACAATAATAGTATCGAAATAATTCATGCCTGCCATAAGTTTGTTTCTATTTTAAAATGGGCTACTGTAATTGTTTTCACAAATTTTATCACACACTAACACTCGACGACCCCACAAAAAAAAAACCAAAGGTGAACTTGGTTGGTCCAGAAGGGTAAGCAGTTTCTATCTCTTTAAAGACATCTGTGGCATTGTCCATTTTCAAATCCAGTAAAAGTCGTTTTAGGTTAAAATGGAAGGTTTCGAAGGATAACACTGGACATGCTAGAGTAACTGAACAACTTGTTTTTGATTTACTCAGCTACTTCTCATCTATGAAATCTAGTTTAAATCATCATGTTTGTCATATAGTTAAGTGTGAGCCATCCCCCTATTGTCTAAAACATATAAACAAAGTGCTGAAAAACTGATGAAATTCAGGGTGTTTGTTCCAAGGAGCGTGAAACAAAGAAGATAGAAATCTATAGAAGCAAACCAGTTCTGTTTCATTTTACTTGTTTTAAGAATGTTTGCTGCTCTGATAAAAAAATAGTGTTTCAAAAGCTTATGACTTATTTCAAAACAACTGATATTGGAATCAAATTAGCAGAAAAATTGATGGGTCAGTGTGCTCATTTATGAGATATAAGCCTTTTGAAAATTTGGAGGGAAAAGGGGGTTCTCTGGATTTTCCATAGGTTTTGTCTTAGTAGGTTTTATCTATTAAAACCCATGAAGAAATAATAAGGAAATAATAATAACTTCTAAAATTGAGTTTTACCAAAAGTTTGATGCAATTATGAAAAGAAAAGTTGGGGTCATTGGGCAAAAATATTATGCTATGAAATGGATAAATCCAGAGGAATTTCAAGAATCTGACAAAAATGGCTGATCTTGAGCAGCAAACATCCTTAATCCTAATTTTTAACATTTTTGTCCTTGTTATAGCTGATTTATATAAAATATCAAAGAATAAAGAAATCAGTTTGAATTGCATTACCTTTCTTCAAAGTAAAAAGTTTGCCTTTCTTCTCTTCATTTGATCGCTTACAGTCATCTTCTTTGTTCCTGAGCTGGTTTACTATTTTCTGGTATCGCTGTAAAAATTTTAGAAAATAAAATAATGAAAATAAACTCATAATAAGGATTTTTATTTCATAGGAAATATAAACTACATTGGTTCATTTTGCCAAAATATTTTGCAGGCCAGAGACATACATCCTGAGTCAGAGTGGAGGTAAATATGAATATATGACCTGTGAAATTTTTGGCATATTACAAGAAAAAGACCCTATTATTATGATTTAATGGCTGAACGATTTAATCAATGCATTATTATTCCTTAACTGTAGTTATGCCAAAAAGTTAATTATCCTCTAATTTGTTATTGTTGTCAGATAGTTTATGAGAGAGGAACACTGCATCAGAAGACCATTAACTTGTTAATATTCATAAGCGGAAACATTCGGCAAGCCATGCATATAAATAAGGGTATATAAAAAATATTATACGAGAACATAGCACTATTGAAACTGACAAGTCTCCCACCAAATGTCAGTAGAATTTAAACTTCTACAGGTCCCATTATGGCCTTCAACAATGGACCATAGTCTATACCATAACAGAAGCTGTAAAATGCACCGAAAGCATAAGTAAGCAGAATTAAGTACTTACATCCCTTTCTTCTCTCATTCTTCTTTGTTTATCCCTGATTTCATCTACTTCTTTCTTTGCTGCCTGAAACTGACTGAAAAAAAATATTAAGATTATTAATTTAGTATTTTCTTATAAAACTTTTTAATATCAGGGATGATTTTGGTGGTCACAAGAAATAGCAGAAACAGGCATCCAGAAGAAAAATACAAGTATATCAAAAGAATTGTATTTGTAGTGGAAAAACCCTGACTACCCATAGGCTTAAAATTATTGAGTTTTCAAGCCTTGCTTTGTCCTCTGAGATACATGTAGCTTTTTAGTTAAATGAGTCCAGAAAAAGATTATCTAAATTTTAGCCAGTCCCACCATAGTAAAATACATGCAACTTAATATTTTGATGAGTAACAGAGAAAAATGGTGAGTCATGGAATCTCTTCTTCGACAAGTTGTGGGTATCCCTGAGCCACTCCTTAATATGTAGGAATATAAAGCTAATTCCTTATCTAGAACATGTAGAAAGTGTGAACTTGCCAGATTTTTTTTTATTTTAAGGTCACATGGATAAGAATACAGTAACTTCTGAAAACATTTGAAATTATTCTTTCTGTTCTGTGTGGAATGAACTTTTTTCATTGGACAACACTTGTACTAAAAACCGTTTATATTTTGCATAAACATTTTGTTTTAGGTTATATTTTCACAGTTTCTTTTTTCACTTTTTGCATTTTTTTGTTTGATCAGGCCAAAAAAGATAGCACCTAACATCAATGACCAAGATGTAATGAGATTTTAAAGGCCAATGATGACAGACTGCAACATGTGACAATAAATAACCTAAATTGCCAGTTTAAGACAGCTAATTTGAAAGTTAAATTTAACCATTCAATACTGTTTTACTCTATGCCAAGCATTTCTGTAGAGGTCTTTCGGAGTGTTATTCATTTAAATGAGAGTTTCTACCTTTGTGTTTATTCCAAATCAAGAAATTTATTACAAGTAACCATAGGCCTACTCCTTTTAAAACATTACATTTGTGGCATTCTTCAATAACATCATCACCCACTATGGTCTATGGCCAGGCTTTCAATATCAAAGCTGGAAAGCCCTCATAAACAGAGGACCGCCCCAATAAACCATATTTGGACTTGCTGGATAACATTGGTGGGTCACACCCTGCAGGCTGCTCCAGTGCCAAGATACAAAACATGCCTTAAATTCATAAAATCTTATGGACACAGCTGTTAATTAAAAGGGACTTATTAATGTATAACCTGAGATATATTTTTGATCTTTTAAGGCTGTTAATTAAATGGGACTGATTAATGTATTACCTGAGATATTTTTTTGATCTTTTAAGGCTGTCAATTTCAGCTACAATCTTTTTCTCCTCAGATAGTTTAAAATTCTGAACTTTAAGCTGCAATTCCAACCTCCTACAAAATGAGACAGGTACAATAAAGGCTGCAATGTAAATCAATATATCATATCAGAATATGTGTTATCTGATACATATAGATAAGCATTAGTTTTCATTATGAAATCGATAATAACCATCCAGATGTATGAGAGATCAAGTAAAGGTGACTTATAATAATTTTTTTGTAATTTCCCATGATTTCAAAAAATATGATATTAGATTAAACAATAATTTCTGAGATTATCAACAGTATTATAGCTAGCATGACAGAACAGCTGTCATATTTGATATTTGATGATAGCAATCAAAACCTTTAAAATATTCTAAAGCCTAACATAATATGTTTGTTTGCTATTCCCCTACTCATGATATTCAAATGTGGGTCTTAAGGTAGGGATAAAATTTTAATTTTTTTTTTTAATTCACAATTAAAGTACACTATAATCTTGAAATCAATAAGGAATTAGTATTAAATCGACAAAAAATATACGAGAATAAAATTTTGTTAAAAAAAAACAAAGAAGGCCATCCATAAAAAATTGTTGGTTTGCTGTTTACCCAACGCCTCATCGAAATTGCTGCGACTCAAATTTTTTTTAATCGCTGTCGATTTAAAAAAAATTTTATCGGAATTTCTGGAAATTGTGTCTGTGTCCGCTTCCGTTATGAGACCGAACATTTACATGCGTCCGGTCTGCAAAAAAAAACAAAACATCTACCTACCTACTCACTTCTGAATATGTGGATAGGTTAACAGCAAACCAACAATTTATTAAGGATTGCCCAAACTATATTTTAATTTAGGCCTTACCAAGGTCACAATCAGCATAACCCTACATTATCTTTAAGAACTGCAGATATTTTCAGGAATCATGACTTCTGTACTGGTGATGTTAATATATTACATGAAGCTGCTATTTAATTTTCCTTTTTTTACTTTCTCAGTATTGATACATATAGAATATAGGACATTTTGTATTTTGTATTGACTTTCTCACAGAAAATATTCAGTGGGCCCCTAGGACAAACTGAATATTCTGTCTTGATAAAGTCAGTACAAGATACAAAATTTCCTATATTCTTTTTATTTGTAATTTCAAACAACAAAAATATTCACAAGCTTAAAATGTGATATTTTACATCATTTAACACAAGACCTTCTTCACTTCAATGTATGAAATAATAATAAATGAAGAGGGAAGCTGAAACTGCATTAAAACCTCTGAGATTTCAGGATCTGCGATTTTCTGAATGTACATGTACCTGTCCTAAGTCTTTGTGCTTAATGTTTTGTTACATGCACATTTTATAATATTCAGGTTAGAGCAGTATTATTTAATGTGTACACGATCATTTACTTGGGGCGATTTAGAGCTTTTGACAAGGAGTTGTATTCCATCCTTATTGAAGGCCTTGTGGAAACCTCCCGATTTGTAAATTCTCTGTGTTTTCTGGTGGTTGGAGTGCAATCTCTCTAAAGTTTACCTTTAATCTTTTCATTTTCATACATGCATGTATATGAGAAATCAGGATTGAGATTTTTTTCAGGAATTAGGGATATCTATTTTGTTTCTCAGGATTCGGAGGTCAAATCCCCTCCTACTCACCCTCATAGTAGGTGCCACAAAAACATTCCTTATATAAGTGAAACGCCTGGAAATCTTCTCCAACTGGGTTAAAGGAAAGATCATTCTCTACAACATTTTTGGTTTTTATAGCAGTTTTTGTACTTTTTTACTGTCCACCACAATGCCACTGGTTGTAACTCCTCTAAAACTCCTAGGCAGATCTTAAATTGTTCCCTCTGATTTTCTTGAGTTAGAGTGTGGCCTCTTTGAAATTTACCTTATATCTTTCCTTTTTCTCAATGGTCTCAGATTCAAAGACAGCTCTGATATACTGTGAAAATTCCTGAACACTGCTGTGCTAAATACTTTAAATTCATATGTATTATTATAACCATACCTGATAGCTTCATCAATCCTATCTTCAGTCCTGTAATGTAATCTTGACTGAAACTGGTCCTGGTTTCCTTTCTAAAAATAGATACAAGTATATAAACAACATGTGAATTAATATTTAACAGTCCTTTATCACTATCATATTCAGCACACCTTCTGTATATCCATTTTAGAAATTTATTTCCAAAATAAAAAAACAATAATTGGAGGAGTTACTTCCCTTTATGGGTCCTACCACCAAGTCAACATAAGCATGATAAGACAAATAAACAATGGAAAAAAAAAGACTTAATCCAATGCATCATACTATATTATAGTATAGTATAAAGTTTTTGTTTTCAATGAACACTGCAAGAAGTTAAGGTATTGCACCTGACATATCATTTTCTTTGCCCCTCTGTTGGATTCAACACCCCATCCCTTAAGTGCAACCGCAAACTCACGGTATTGCAAGATCAAAGAACAGGAAGATTTTTTTGAGAAAAAACACCAGGAAACAATGAGCTAGAGGCACCCAGGGGCTTATATTGCTCACCTGACATTGTTTCTTAATGTTCTTAAAAGAATGTTATGTTACGCCAAGATTGTCACAAAAATCATGTAGGGGCCCATTTGCAAAGTATTTTTACCCATGAAGATTCTCGAATAAATTTCCCATAATGCTTTTGGTTAAAACGACTTTCTCTGTGGTGGCCAGTTTGGTGAATAGAGTTGGAGGAATATAATAACATGGAGAATTCTGTTAATTTTACCAAGGTATATTTACCTTTCTTGTTATTTGTTGAGATAAGGATTTCAAATCTGTATCAATTTTCTTTAATTTCTCAATCACTGCCAACTTTTCTGCCCTTGTCTGTTTCAGCTGATTTTGGTAGTTTTCTGCTGTTAATGATCGCTGATAAACAAAGTTAAGGAAACATTGTCAAACAAAGTTGATGTCCTTTATCTGCCGCAAAGTCATGTAACCACAAGTCTCCAAGCTTCCATTTACACCTCCAATGGTTGACTCTGCCATTGGTGGTTACGCCTTTGTGAGCTTTTCCTCATGGCGGGCAAAAACAGGTATACCTAGTTGTGAGACAATAATTTCTTGATGTCAAAACTATTTTGACATCGCAATTCAGGCAATCAATGGCATACCAAGAGTGGCAGAGTTGATGTGGTGTGACTTAAGATTACCCATCAACCTCTGCATAGGAGATTGACCACTTGCCTGATATTTTGGAGTGTAAGGTTTTAGACTTACAAGGACTAATAACCAAACTGCCAAAAAAAAAATTAAAGTAGCAGTCTTTAAAATTCATGCAATATCAATGGTGAAGTGATACATAGTGGGGAGAAACCCACCAATCTGAAGTTAATTTTTCAGACTTCTTTCTTCATATGATAACAGGATTACAGTTGTTTCTCAGTCAAGGTATTTAAAAAAAAAAAAAAAAACATAAATTTATATCCTTTTTTTTGTCCTTAAGAAAACAACCTCATTAACTACCGGTAACACTTGCAAATGGTCGTTTTCATGTACATTCTATGTTTGCATGTAATTTTTATCTTACAGGTAAATGGCTCAAATAGAAAACTAAGGCTAGTTATTTTTACAGGAACAGTCCCTGATTTTAAAACAAGTTCAACTTTAGTGGGTTATTTAAGTGGATGAATCACCTCCTGCACCATTTTTATATGGACTGGTACTTAAAAAGGATACCAGTAGGGTTTCCTTTTCTCTGATTTCGTTCTGGACAGCTTCTACCTCCTCCTCATGTCTTCTCTTATTGGGTGGTTTAATTTTCTTCAGATCTATGGAGGACGATGAACTCCCTAGAATAATAAAATAAAACATTCATTACTGTAGTTCATGGAAAACTGAAAGGAAATTCAAATCTAACAGGAATAAGACAAACAATACTGACTCCGCAAAACCAAAAAGTTTCTATTCTATAATGGTATAGTTATCCTACATTCTGTCAATACTTAAAATTTTGTACACCAAGGCCTCATTTTCTTGAACTATAATAATGATTATTCACACTAACTGCTTATCATGCTTATAGAAATTTAGAAATAGGATATATGTGTGTGGTATAATTATCAACAAGATAACCATCTGAAAAATAACAGTAAAAAATTAACTCCTACACATCACATTTTGGGCCTTCAAAAAATGTACATAAATATAAACCATAAAGGAAGCTGTAAAAGGCTCCAAAAGTATAAAATGTGAAACTATCCATAAAATACGAAAAATAACTTAATCAACTGATAACACAGAGGATAAATAACAATAAACAGGTAAGCAAACCTAACCCCACCACATACTTATGTGCCTGTCCCAAGCCAGGAACCTGTAGTCCACTGCTAGTCCTTGTTAAATTAGTCATTTATTGTTATATGTTCAGTGTTTTTGCAAAAGATTAGGTCAACTGTTCTGTTTTATGAATAGTTTCACATTTTTATTTCGGGGCCTTTTACAGCTTCCCTTATGGTATGGATTCTGGTTCATTGTTGAAGGCCATATTGAGACCTGAAGAAATTTTAATTTTACTGTCATTTGGTGGGTGACTGTCTCATAGACAATCATGCCACATCTCCTATTTTTATATAACCACCAGACTACAGGTTCCTGGCTTAGGAGAGGCACATAAAGCACCCGTGTGTGACATGTTAAACTAGTTTGTTGCTCACATAATCATTGTGACAAAACAACAAACATCTGATAAAAATCAGTTGAACTGGATTTTACATGAGATTGATACAATAAACAAATGCAATAACAAGTATTAAAAGATACAACAAAAAAGAATCAACATTGAACAGTACTCAAGATTTCTGTCTGCTAGTTCTATTTCAACAGAAACTGATGGAAAAAGTTTTATTAAACTATGACATCAATTTAAACATGTACAATGGTTTTAAAGTGAGATATGATTAGAACTTTTTTTTAACAGAAACCTGATTTTCATCAAAGTTGTAGTTTTAAACCGTCCTGTACTTTAAGCACTAGCATGTCCAGATGATGACACATCCATGATTCAACTGAGGTCAGGTGCTTTGCAAGGGCAGCATGATACAACAGCAGCATATTGACATGCTAAAGGTGAACAAATGAACCTTAGGGTAAGTGTGGACATAGTATTTTGCTGGAAACAACAATGTGCTGGACACAGTAAAGTTCTGGACATGTGGTTCTTCAGACAGAAAACAAAAAGCTCAGTTTTCAGAGCCATCTTCCATTCTTCTGTTGAAAGCTAAAATCTTCCGTTGAAACTTATTTTTTTAAGTCAAATATTGCTATTAAGCTCTTTAAATCACTACTCATCTGAACTAATTAATTTTATAATTTGTTTGGACAATAGTCAATTTACAACATATTTTCCGGTATTAATTACATTTGACAGGTGTGAATACTACTGGTGGTCTAAGACATCTATTAGCAGATTAATTTTTTTTACCTGTAATGCTGTATCACTCAATAAGAACCTGTAGAACTGTTTATCTTATTGTTTTTATATTATTGGGGTTTGTGTTATTCATACCTGAGTTCTCCATGTTGTCTTTGTATTATTTTATTTAAGTATTGTATAGTAATTGTCATTGTCTTGTTTATCCTATTAAGACAAAATAGTTATGTCATTTATGTGCTTCAAAATTTCAAAATTTCTCATTCCGTTATGTCTTAGGGTTAGAGATAACATATATTGATGACTAATAAAATTGTTTATGTTTTATGGTTAGACAAGAGACATAAACCAATAAGCTAATACATAAACATTCTGTGACAAATGAATTTTCACTGGGTTTTGCTACAGTGAGTTGCACAACGGGTGCCACCAGTGGAGTGGGAGTTGCTCACCCTTCTGGAGAACCTGAACTCACCCTGGTTTTTATAGGGTTCATGTTAGTCCAGCTTTAGTTTTCAGTGTGGTGTTGTGTGTTCTATGTTTGTCTTTTGTTTCATTTTGTTGACCATGGTCTTGACTGTTTTCTGACTTAACGATTTCTGTCTGCCCCTTTGGTATCTTCGAAATTCCCCTATCCTATATTTGTGATTAAAGTTTTAATCTAATCAAAATCTAATATGATATTAAATGTTTGAAAGATTAGATTTTATTCAAAAAGTGTTCTACCCACATGGGTGAAATGTAAACACTTGGGATGGGACACAATGATAAGATGAAAACATCCTCCTTATAAAGGAGCATTGTACAGTGAAAAGAAATGTGAACTGTTTTAGGGTATTGTTAATGCTCAATAAAAATTGACACATTTAAAATATTAAAATGAAACCTAAATTAGAAACTGAGGTGCCTCGCAAGTGCAGCATGATACGACTGCAGCATGTTGAAATATGAATTGTGAACAAAAGACCCTTTGGATAAGTGTGGACACAGTATTTTGTTGGACACAATAATGTGCTGGACACAGT